>CAUYRT010007386.1:0-42956 GCA_963574885.1 Lepilemur ruficaudatus
CAACTAAAAATATATAGAAAAAATTAGCCGGGCATGGTGGCGCATGCCTGTAGTTCCAGCTACTCGGGAGGCTGAGGCAGGAGGATCGCTTGAGCCCAGGAGTTTGAGGTTGCTGTGAGCTAGGCTGACGCCACGGCACTCTAGCTTGGGCAACAGAGTGAGACTCTGTCTCAAAAAAAAAAAAACTACGTTACAGAAAAGAAAAAAGAATCACACATAAGAATTTCTGGGGGTCAGCTAATGCTTTAAAGGAAAACTGATTTAAACCATCCAACTGCAGTTAGAGTATAAAACCCTGTTGGTTTTAGACAAGCAAAAGTCTTTTCTGTTTGTTCTTGGATAATTCAGACATGGGCTATTTTTAAAACTTCCTCTGGTGCCAGTGTCCCCAAGGTGTTGAAGGCCACAAAGGGGATGTGTCCTACAATGAAGGCAGCAGCAGCATTGCTCCAGTCCTTGGACCAGGGCCTGCCGGCAAGGTTTGGACCTTCGACTAGCACCCACCCTGGAGACAGGATTCGTGTCAGAGGGACAGGATGGCCATAAGTGGGTTCCAAAGGGGAAAACCTGCATCAACTGAGAGGCCTGTCTGACCCTGACTGTTCCTACCAGGTTTGGAGTCGTTTGGACATTTATATTCTGCGCATAAAATAATAGAGGTTGATTCTAGTAACTGGGCAGGGTCATATCCTGTACTTTCAGAACAATGAGGAAGGTTAAACAGGAAGTCTAAATAAACATTCCAAATGATGAGGGGGAAAGAGAGCCTGAAACAACATACTGGCTCCCGAAGAAGAGGTCACAGTGATTGACCCTGTCTCATTCTGAAAGGGGTTCAAGGGACTTGGTACTTTTGCCCTCACGTTCCCCTTCCTCCACAAAGACACTTTATTTTGGACAAAGCTCACTTATGACGAAGTGCTCTTTTTTCAAGCAGGAACCCCTACAAAATGCAATTGGTCAGAAAATTCTCTTTAGACTTATGAGTTGTAACCTGTTATGATATGTCTGTTCTGTATGTCCCAGGGAAGAAAGGACAGAGGATGTCATCATGATGGCAGGGAGAGAAGAGGACAGCCCATATGGGATCTAGAAGAAAGAAAGCAGAAGTACAAATGACTCAGTTATCTAAGCAGTTCATGTTTAGGGAGTAAAGATACCTCATTCTCATTGTTTGTTGATTTCTTTCCTTTTTCTTTTTTTTTTAATTTGAAAAGTTTTTTAAAACACAGAAAAACCTATATTTATATCTTTGTTTATTTAACAAATATTCTCAAGCCCTTTGTCAGGCCCTTGGCCAGACACTAGGGATCCAGGGGTAAGCATGAAACGTACGCTCCAATGAGGGAGACGGCCTATCAAATAATAATAATAACAATAAATAAATAAATCCTCACAATCAAGTGAGGCAAACAGATATGAAAAAGTAATCCCCAGTGAGATTAATGGTACGCAGGGAAAAGCAAGGCCCTAGAACGATGGATGTTGGGGTGACCAAGTCCTTCTCTGTGAATCGTGAACATACTCCCGGTGACTTTTCAACCAAAGCTTGCAAGTTGAGCAGCACTTAAGAGCTGTGTAGGGTGTGGGGAGTGGTCTACAGACAGTAAGAAACTTCCAGGTTAGGCCCTGCAGTGGGAAAAATAAAATGAAGGTTGTAGGCATTATAAGATGGTGATTTATGATGAAGTTAGAGGTATGGGTGGGGACCTGAATATCTAGGACCTTACAGAGCAGGTTAAAGAGCCTGGAATTGGGGATTTTATTCTAAGGACAATGGGAACGCGTTGAAGAGATTTCAGCAGAGATGCATGTGAGAAGATCACTCACTCAGCTGCAGTGGAGAATGGGTTGGGTGGGGCCGCGGCATGCAGGAAGACCAGGTAGCAGCTGTTCTAGCAAAAGCTGATGGTATTTTGGACCAGAATAAGGGCAGTGTGGCTTGGGAGCAGTGGACGGTTGCTCTGGGTGTGCAGAGGTTAGATAAATCGCCACAACTGATTTAACATGGTGGATGAAGGCCAGGGATTTGTCCATGATTCCTGGGTCACTAGCTTAAGCAAGTGGAAAAGTGATGGAGCAATGAACACAGCTAGAAAACACTGGATCAGGGGCAAGTATGTGAGGCCAAGCAAGGTGAGGTCATGTTCAGAAGGTAGTGGCTGCTGTAAGAACCAGGACTCAAACTCAGGCAGCCTGGTCCAGAGCCCACGCTTACCACCATCCTGTGCCAGCCCTGCTATGGTGAATGGAAATATCAGTAATATGCTCATAAAACATTCAACTGGGTTAAGCCAATTTATTTTGTCTCCTATGTAGTCTACACACTCCAAAGGGTATCTCTTCTGTGAATAATTCATTCTGAGTCTCAACTTAGCCTGTCTCCCAATGAACTGTAAAACTTTAACATGCAGGTTTCTGCCCAACACTTGCTCCTCTCTCCATCTTCTTCGTCTCTCCTCTTCTTTTCCTGCAAGGGTCCACATCAGCAAGTCTTACAGACTCTGCTGCCAAAATTCATCTTGAGTTCTTCTACTTCTCTTCCTTTTCCATCACTAGCACCCTAGTTCAAAATGAATTTTATTGTTGTTCGATTTCCCACCAGTCTGTAAGTGCCACAAGAGCAGAGACCACATCTGTGCCCTGCACTAACTACAATCCCTGGTGCCCAGCATGCAATAAATATTGCGGCATTCAGTGGCATTTAGTGGCATTCAGTGAATACTTGTCCAATGAATGAGTGAGACTGGTTTGTAGATTAGTCTCCTGTGAGTGCGCTTAGCATGAATAAATCCTCAGAGCCTATTTATTTACTAATTATGTGGGTCACAGGGAGAAATTGACGGAGAAGCTGGCCTTGGAGTATAGTAATTTAACAAGGCTGCAGCCACTCCTGTGGTGGACACCACCCATAGGCGGTGGCTAGGAGCAGATCAGCGTGGCCAGGGTGGGAGTGTGGCTGTAATGCCAACTTTTCTACCACACCTGTTATTTTGCCCCTTGATCCCTTTGGTCCACTACCATTCTTGGGTCTTGCCCCCAAAAGTCTGGTGTCTCAGACTGAGAACTAAAGTGAAGAGGACAAATGTTGTTCTAAGATGTAAATAAAATATAAAGGAACAGATTTAACCTAGAGTCAACAACAAGCAGGAAATTCAAATGTTATGTTATGATCCTTGCATACAAAGCCACAAAGGCTCGGGTTTCAAGGTCAGTTCAAACGACGGGCTGGGTAATGAAGGAAAGGGCAGCTTTGAGTCATTTCCTGGTTATTTCATGTACCCTTTATGTGAGTATTCTTTTAAATGCATACACAATTTTTTTAAAAAAAATAAATTACTAGAAAGGGAGGTGTTTATAACATTCCTTGGCAATCCTGATACCCTTGCCATAATGAAATAATAAGTGTAATACACAGTGGCTTCCAGCTACACTTTAAAATAGAAGCATGTGAATTTCAGTATAATGAGTTTGATGTCTAACTGTTTGAAATAAACAAATAAAACATTAACTACTACTCCTGCTATCCTGGACATTTCTCGTGCTTGATGATGGCCCACATCTTTTGATCATCTTTTCCAGTGATTAGTAAATTTCCTCCATTCTAAGTCCATCTCCTTGAAGCAGAAGCCAGAAACTCACTCTCCCACTCTCCCTTGCACCTAGGCCCTAGACACACGACTCACCAAACAGACACACACATGCCATAGCTTGGTTCAGAAAAGGCAACGCAAGGAAGTGGACACTGGCATTGGCAGAGGTGTCGGTTTAAGGGGCAGTGGTGGCAAAGGATATGGTGTCCAGAGCCTGTGTTGGACATGCAGTATGGATATCCAAGCCCAGCCACAGCGACAATGGGGGTTCTGCTAGAGTAGTGATCTCACAACGTGGTTAGGGCTTGTTCCTGGCTGCCTCACGCCCCACCCCCACCCCCACCCAAGTCTGATTCTCACTTTCTTGGAGAGTCTGTGAGCTTCCTAATATGTCTTAATAAGTTCCTTCTCTGCTTAAGTAACTAGAAGAGGTTCTAGTATTTGCATCTAAGAACCCTAACAGAGCTGTTAAAGAAAAAAAACCCATGCTTCTTCGGTCATATATTATTAAAACCCACGCACCAAATTGCCCTCCTGTAAGTGGCCCTTCCTCCGGCCTCGCAAGCCTGTGCATTTCCTTAGCACGTTCTCTCTCCCACTCCCCCAAACAGCTCCTCTCCATCATCCAGTGCTCCCTCTCCCACTGCTACCCTCAGCCCATGACCTTGCTTCCGATTTATGTGAAAAAGTGAAGAGAACTTCCACAAGTTCCCACCACCAACCCCATCACCTGCCTGCCTTCCCTCTTGTTCCTGAGGATGTGCTGTCAGTGCTCCTGCCAAACGAAGGCACCAGGGCTAAACCTCACCCCTTCTTACTTTCTCAGGGACACTCCTTTGCCGTCTCTGTTTTCTCTCCTGCACCATCGGTTTTTCCCTCCGCACTGGGTCATCCCCACAGCGTACATTCATACTGCTGTTTCTTCCCATCTTAAACAATATTTCTCATGACCCCACCTCTGCCTAGAGCTACTGCCCATTTCTCTGTTCCCCTTGACAACAAGCTCTTCAAAAGATTTGTGTACACATGCTGCCTCCGATTCCTGTCTCTTGAGCCCACTTGAGTGAGGCTTTTGCCGCCACTATATCCATAGAAACTTTTTTTGTCAAGGTCATGAGGACCTCCATGCTGCTAAGTCCAATGGTCAGTTCTCATCCTTCGTCTTCCTTCACCTGTCAGCAGCGTCTGACGGTGACGGCCTCCTTGACAATTCCCTTTCACGTGGCTTTCACAAGAGACTGCTGGTTTTTCTCCTGTTGTGCTGGCCACTCCTTCTCAGTCTTCTAGATACTGCTTCCTCATTCCCACCCATGCCCAGCCCTAAATGCCAGAGGACCCACCCATTCCTCTACTCTCCATCTTCCCTCATCTCTTAGTGTTCATATCCAGTCTCACAATGTTAGATACCCCCTATTTGCTAAGGACCTTAAAACTGATATTCCCTTATAACTTCTTCCTTGAGCTCTGGACTCATACAGTCAACTGCTTACTTGTTCTCTTGCATGGAACAAGTATCTCAAACTGAGCATCTCTAAAACTGAACTTCCGGTTTCGCCCCTCTTTATCCAAATTCTCCCACAGTCTTCCCATGCCAGGGAATAGCAGCAGCATCTTTCTCAATTACTCAAGCCAAACTCCTCGCTTTCTCTCGCCTCCCCAGTCCTGTGGGTCTACCTTCATAATATATCTGGACTCTGACTGTTTTTCCCCACTTCTAGCTAGTGACATCTCTTGCCTGGGTTATTGCAGACTAGTTATTGCCCTCCAATCAGTCTTCTTGCCTTCATTCTTGCCCTCAACTGTGACTTCTCAATGTCACAGCAAGGGGGTCCTTTACACATGTCTAGTCATACCATTCCTCTGCACGAAATCTTCCAAAGACTTCTCATCTCACTCAGAGTGAAAGCCGAAGTCCTTGTAATAGCCTGTAAAGCCCTATATGATCTGGTCCCAACCCCTCTCTGACCCCTCATCCACTCCACCCCAGCCTGAGCTTCTCACTACTCCTTAAACAAAGCAGGCACGCTTCTGCCCCAGGGTCTTTGCACTTTCTGTTCCCCCTGCCTGGGGCACTCAGATGCCCTCATGGCTTTCTCCCATGCCAACTTCAGGTCTTCACTCAAATGTCACCTTGTCATTGAGACCTTGCAGCCCCTTTCTAACTGCCATCCTCCCCACCCCCACCCCCAGCACTCTCTGTCCTTGCCTTGTTTTATTTTTCTCCATGGCAGTTACCACATGTGGTAAGCAGAATATGGCCCCCCCCAAAGTTGTACGTATCTGGGTGCCTAGAATCTGTGAACGTGTTATCCTATATGGCAAAGGGGAATTGTAGGTAGAATTAGGTTGCTAATCAGCTGATCTGAAAATAGATTATCTTGGATTATCTGGGCGGGCCAAATGTTGTCTCAAGGGTCCTAAAAAGTGGAAGAAAAGGCAGAAGAGGATGTCACAGTGATGCAAGGTGAGAGAGACATTGCAGGCTTTGGAAATGGAGGGAGAAGTCACAGGACAAGGAAAGCAGCAGCCTCCAGAGGTAGGAAAGGCAAGAAAACAGATTCTCCCTTAGAGCCTCCAGGAAAGAGCCAGCCCTGCCAACTCCTAGATTCTAGCCCATTGAGCTAAAACTACATCAGATCTCTGACTGTAGGACAAATTTGTGTTGTTTTAAGGCACTAAGTTTATGGTAACTTGTTACAGCATCAACAGGAAACAAGTACACACCATCTCACAAAGTAGATATTGACGGCTTTTTTTTGTCTGCATTCCTTACCATTACGAGGAACAAAACAAGCTCCATGATGGCAGAGATATTCCACTGTTTTGTTTACTACGGTGTTCAGTGCCTAGAAAAGTACCTAACATATAGTAGGCACTCAGTAGATCTTTTGTTGAATGAACAGCTGTCTGTGTCTGTGGATGTGTAGTGTGGATTGGAGGGGGTGAAGAAGGGGAGAGATGTAACATCAACTGTGATGTGGAAAGATGATATGCTTGCGTGTCAAGGTAGTACACTAAATTGAGCTTCTGGAGACAGGTTATTACCCTGGGCCAAGATTGTTCATGCCTGGGAAAGGGAGAAGCCCAACAGCTTTCTATACATCAGGCAGGAGCGTAAGCACAAGGTCCAACTGAACTTGACTGTGAACCGCAAAAGGAAAAATCTCTCCCTCAATAGCTCCTGCAGGAGGTAAATGTGGTTTTCCAACTTGATGAGGAAGCTTACAGAACTGGCCATGCTGGAGAGGTGGGAATGGTTCCCCAGGTAACTCTGACATCTTGCCCTTTTTACATAACCTCCCTTATAAAGAAGGCCACTCTGGGGAGGACAGCGTTCAGAGGTCAGGAAGTTCATGGTCAATACCACAAATTTATGATTCAGCCACAAAACCTGAGAGCATTAGCAAGGGAGCTGGTGCTGGCCCAGGTCTGGGCTTGGGTTTTTATGTCAACTCCAACTCCACATGGTCAAGAGCATATGGAGGTGACACATCAGGGTCAACATATAATTGCCTTTCCTCTGCTCTTGTTTCTCATCATTGAAGGTCCTGCAAACAGTTTGCTTTGGTGGTGTGTGCTGGTCCCACAGTGTAGCACTCTGATGAGGGAATGGAGTAGTGTAAACACATCTAGAACTTTTTTTTGATACATTCTTCCTGCAACCTCCTTCCTTCAGTCACGTTTCATCTCACCTAATGCCCACCACATTCAACTTGACCCAAGAGAATCCTTTAGAGCTAGTTTCATCTATGCCAACTTCCAATCTGGAGCTAGTAAAACCTGGAAATGGGCATGCTCCAAGAAGGGCTGTGTGATGGAGAAGGATGTCAGCCAGGGTCTGGGGTTCAGGGAACACAGGAACAGTAAGAATGGAGGAGAAAGAAAAAGTTGAATAGTCAGAAAGACAAACAAGAAAGGCTGGTGTCATAGAACTCAGAAGAGAAGAGTGCTTTAAGAATTGGCTAGTCAGCAAAGTCAAATGCCACTGACAATTTAGAAAGAATGAATGTTAAGTAATTAATAGTGCTTACTGTGCAAAATCCCAGAGGACAATGTTAAAAACAAATCATTGGCTGGGAATGGTGGCTCACACCTCTAATCCCAGCACTTTGGGAGGCTGAGGCAGGAGGATTGTTTGAGGCCGGAGTTCAACACCAGCCTGGGCAACATAACAAAACCCTATCTGTTCAAAAAATTTAAAAATTAGCCAGGTGTGTAGTGCACACCTGTAGTCCCAGCTACATGGGTGGCTGAAGCGGGATGATGGCTTTAAGCCCAGGTGTCTGAGGCTGCAGTGAGCTGTGATCGCACCACTGCACACAGCCCGGGTGACAGAGACTCTGTCTCTAAAAAAAAAATCATCTGCAAAGAATTATTATTTTGAACAGTTTTGGGATACCCAAAGTCTTCCTCCTCATACCTCTCTACTCACCCACAAGCCTCCAGCAGTTTTAGTCCATAACTACTAGAGTGAAATTGAGCACACACTCCTAAAAGGAAGAAAATTGACAAACAGGGTCAGTGGTAGTTTCGATGGAATGACCTCAACAAGTTTCATTTTTCTGAGGCTTTAAAATAAGATCTGGAAAGACCTGTTGAACCAGTAATTCCTTTATTCATGTCTGCGTTGTCTCTGTTGATATCTTCAGTTTCAGCAAATCAGCAGTTAGCCGAAAGTTCTCAGAAATCATGTCTTTCCACTCCAGGGGTTTCATTTACAGGAATCTTGTCATGTTCGGGAGATCTGGGGTAGCGTCACAAAATACACCGCCGCACATAAGTTTTTATGATCCAAACTGAAGTTGGATAACTTTCAATCACAGCCACATTGTTTATTGCAAATACTTGCTATTTTATTTGTTTAATTAATTATTTTTAGAGACAGGGTCTTTCTCTATCACTCAGGCTGGAGTGTAGTGGTACAATGATAGCTCACTGCAGCCTCAAACTCCTGGGCTCAAGTGATCCTCCTGCCTCTCAGCCTCCTAAGTAACTGGGACTACAGGCTCACACTGCCATGCCTGTCTAATTTTTTAATTTTTTGTAGAGATGAGGTCTTGCTATGTTGCCCAGGCTGATCTTGAACTCCAGATGTCAAGCAATTCTCTTGCCTTGGCCTCCCAAACTGCTAGGATTACATACATGAGTCACCATGCCTGGCCTCATTTTGATTTCCTATTGATGCAATCTACTAGCATAAGAGCACGGTTCCTAGATTACTAGATTGTTAGTGCCAACAGACCTAGAACCCTGTTTGTAGTGCTCACAAATGACAGTACATGGTATCAGGTAAGTACTCCATGAATGTTGTCTGGATGAATGAACGAATCCATCAGCTGTTGTTATTAATATGGTCACTATCGTGACCTATTATTTTATAAGAGGGATACACTTACTATCAGAATAGCTCATAGCATGACTCTGGAGTCAGAATGCCATACTTCAAATCCTGGGGCACCTTCTGCTAGCTGTGCAACCTCTCAAGTTCCTTATTTTATCTAATAATATGGGATAATTATAGTATTCACCTTATAAGATTTTTGTAAGGTAAATGGGATAACAAAGGTCAAATTGTACTTAGAACAGTATCTAGTAAGTTCACAATAAATGTTAGCTATATTATTATTAAATATTCTGTATTTATTTTCTGTATTATCAAAATGTCATTTTATTTGAGCATTAAGAAAAGGACTGTCCCCTCAAGCACACTGATCAAGTAGGCACGTTCACAAATGTCCCTTCTCTGCCCCAGGACAATGCAAGACTTGGGTGCACCGGGTCTGGTCTGCCAGTCTGATCCCTGGGCCACGGAATTCAAACTGTGAGCCCTCCAGGAAGTGGCATGTCGGTCCTAAGTCACCCACAGTGTACCCAAGCTGGATCGATGTCTCTCAGCCTCGGGATCTGCCCTGTTTTCCTGGAGTCACCGGGCCAGCAGCGCCTGGGAGGGGTGGCAGGTAGGGAGCTCACAGTCTGAGTACCCTTCAGTCTGCTGTAGGGCCCAAATGGAAAGGTCCCGTTCCCTTGAGATGCCTCAGGGTGGTGGCTAAATTGTCTCTCCTGGCAGCCGCGGGTAGGGAAGGGGGGGAGAATGAGGCAATATGGCACCTGCTGATCTGCTTGAGTCTGTGGGCTGGGAGGTGTCCTGGGGGAGCTGAGAGCCTGGTGCCGTGGCCACAAGAGGCTCACCGCTCACCGGCAGCAGCCATCTCTGGACTGGTGTTAGGTCTCTCCAACCGCCCAGGAGCCCACTAGCAGTCCGAGATGCAAGGGAGGGTAAAGTAAGCCACTCCACCTACCCTTGTCGCCGGTCTCCAAGCTTCTCGTGAGCTTTCTCCTTCCAGTTCTCCCCCCCAACCTCTTCCCGTGGAGTGTCTCGTGGTCTCAGGTATCCCTCCTTCTGACCCTCGTCTGATGTCTGCTTGTCTGCTTGCTTATTTCTTCCGCTTTCTTCTAAAATCTGTCTTTTTTGCGGAGACACTCTGGCTGGCGGCTTTACTCGTCTGCCATCTTTAATCTCTCTCCTAGTTATAAAGTTTGTGACATATTTGCGTTGAGTATTACAATATTAATATATGATTTCTTACTGTTTACTAGTATCAACATCTCACCATTTCAAATGAAATTTGGAGACCTTGTTTCCACTTAGGTCCCTTTTTCTTTCCCATTTTTAAATATCATTGGTTTGACTATCAGATAGTGTTACAGTTTGATAAAACTTATGATCAAAAGGGTAATCTATTGTATGTATCAATATTTTGAGTCTTTCCATTGTTTCTTATTCCTGCCTGATGCTGTGAAGTAAATTCCTTTAATTATTACCCTTTATGATTGAATGGTTTACTTTAACAGATCTTTAAGATACATAAATTTGTGACTATATTTCTCTTTTAGTTTTTCTTCATCTGAGAATATTTTTCTCTTGAAGTCTGGTGGAATAATTTTGGAAGTTGCAGAATTTCTAGATAATAGTACTTTTGTTTTAAAGCACTTGAAAAAAACAGTATCACTTCCTTTGAGCCTCCACTGTTTAAGGTGAGAATTTGGCTATCATTCATGTTGATATTTCCCTGTAGGTATTGTGTCTTTTCACTCTGGCTATCTCTAAGATATTTTCTTTAATATTTAATCTTTAATGTCCATACTTTATGATGTGTTTGGTTGTGAACTTCTTTGCGTTTATCTTATCTGGAATTTTTTCATCTTCTTGACTGCAAATCTGAGAATTTTCAGCCATCATATCTTTGAGTACAGTTTCTATCCTGTTTTCTTTGTCTTTTCCTTCCAGAAATCCAATGATATGAATGTTACCTCATTTGTATTATGTTATAGGTTTTTGAAACACTGTGGGTTTTTATTTTTTATTTTTTCCAGTCTATTTTCTCTGTTCTCTGTTCTCGAGATTGGGCTAATCCTATAGCCTGTCCTTAAATTCACTGTTTCTATTCTCTGTCATCTCCACTTTATTCCTTAATATATCCAGAGAGGCATTTATTAAATTTTATTTTTATTGTTGTATTTATACAACAGTTTTATAATTTTCATTTATTTTTTATAAATCATGTTTTTCATATTTCTTTGCTTTATCTGTTTCAATTAAAATTTATGTTCAACTGTTAAAGAGTTTCTATGATAGTTGCTTTAAAATTATTTTTATATAATTGCAACATCTTATTTACCTTAGTTGTTACATCAGTTGACTATCAAATTGTGATTTGGTATTTCTTATCAAATTGTGATTCTCTTGGTTCTCTTTATGGTGAGTGATAGATTGCACATGGGGGTAGAAGAGGTTTCTCAAGACTAGATGACTTGATGAATGAGGTATATGACAGGCCCTATCAATGGCCCTTAGATGCTCCAAAGTCCAAAGTTAGATGTCTCTAAGTAGGGGACTCAGTCAGTGGGACTAACAGGCTTCCCAGACTGGACCACTTCAGATGCTGTGTCATTTTTCTGATTCTGTCTACTCAACCTGCTTGGTGTGATTGAGTCCCTTTTTCTAGTTCTGCTTGCCTGTTCTGGTATTTTTGAGGGCAGAAAGAAAACTTAGGCCCATGAGTATAAAGAGATTTTCTTTGCCAGGCCACTTGCTCTAGTCAATTCTCTCTTGCTAACTGTGCCTAGCCACTTCAACTCTCTTAGTGGAAAAGGAGAGTCTCAGACCCAATAGAGCATGGCAATGTCTCCCTGTATGTTTAATTTTGGCAAGGCTTTCAATTTATATCTCTAACCTGGTATAATGTTTATTTGATGTTGTCAGAAGAACTTTCCTTCAATTCAGGACAATAAATCTAAACTGTCTTATGTTGCTAGGCTGAAGGTAAGGAAATGCTAGGCTTGAAAAGCCATTCTCTATGGTTTTGTGTGAGATACCCTGCTACTATACTATTTCTCCAGTGTGAGGGTCCCAAATCAGATCTCCTTTTATTATCTTTCAATATTTTTCTTCAGTTGACTTTTACAAAATTTTCAAAGTTTATAATGTAAATAGTTGGGAGGAGCAGGTTAAATTGAGTCTGTGTCATCTTGTGTGGACAGGAAGCCCCTGTATAATTTTTCCTGAGAATGTAAATATGAAGATTCATTACAATTATATTGAATCACAGTCTCTAGGAAGACCTTGCAAATCTAAATATAAGGAAAACCCCTCAGGTGATTCTGATCTGAAGATAAACAAACTGCAGATAAAACTGTAACTTTTGACACACATAATTACTAAACATGGCATGGTTATTTAACCTGAATTAGGTTAACTATATGTTGCATTTTTATAAATATTTGGCTTACAGATGCACTTTGCAAAGCATGCCATGGCTATTAAAGAAAAGAAGTATACCAATAGTAATTATGCTATTCCTAGGAATTTATTAATTCTTTAGAGCTAGCTATTTCTAAATGTGTCCCTATAAATTTCAAAGCAATTAAGGATTGGTGATAAGAAATCCCTCAGAGGTTAGTTTCGCTAAGTAATGCCTGAAAAGAGAAGAGAATGATCAATGTTCAGGCTTAACTTATCAAGTTAATAGAACAGACTTGATATTCAACCATGTTTTCTGTATACAGGTCTGAGGAAATTTTCTCTTGATTGTGTATAGTAAATTAACAGGCCAATGGTCCTGCATTTAGTAAAGATAAACAAAGCTGTGCAATTTATCTCCACAAAGTATTTCTATTGTCTGATCTGGTGGATTTTAGATAAGTTTAACATGCTAAAACTAACACAGAAACATATCTCAACATACTTTGTCATTGATTAATAACAATTTTAGGTGTTATGATTATTCTGAAGTAATTCAGGATTATACTCATTATAATTGTGCTTTTGTTCTGCATGCCTCTCCATTTCATTAGGAATGAAAGAAAGATCAATTCCCTTCTTTTTCTAACAAAAGTGTCTTTTGTAAGAAGTAGGAATCATTGTTCTCTACGAAAATGAGGGAAATAAAATAAAGGGCTTCAATTCAGAAAAAGAAATAACAACATGCTTGTTACTTTTTATTCTGTTCCTCAGTGTGGTTTTCTTAATTGGAGAGACATAGAATCACAGCTTAAAAATTCAGAGGCCAGCACCTCATTTCTCATCTCTATTGATTTTCTATCCTATTCAAAGTGATAACAGCTAGCACATTTACATTAATAAAACCTACGTCTTATAAAATAATAGATCACTCTTTTCTCAGCCCCCCAAAAGTATGAGTCAATGTGTATTGTAGAGCAAAAGAATTTTTTTAGAATAAAAAACGTATTAAGTAAACAAGTTCTGGCAAGATAGTTTAAAGCGATTTAGAAAAAAGGAAAAGCAAGAGTGTAACAAACAGACAAAAAACAAAGAAAAAGTAAAAAAAAAAAAAGAAACAAAAACAAACAAGAAAATCCAAAGCAAACTAAAACAAAGCAAAATCAACCCAAAAAACAACTTTACTGTTTAATAAATGACTAGCTCTTTAAGTAGATAACAATCAAAATTTTATACTGTGCATGAAAAAATATTGATACAAATTTCAAATATTGAGCATTGCTTTATGACCAAAAACTCCAGCTACCTCTTTTCTGAATTAGGATATCTTACAAAGGGTTCTCAAACTTTTGCATAACCTACATAGAATATACTTGGCCTGTCAAATTTACATATGCCTCACATAAATTTCATGGTACATCAGTGCTTCTGATTATCACTATCCTATTGATAATTCTTAACCATATCATTTCAATGTATTTTTTTTTTGTCTAACACATATGAAAGCTACATCACATACATTATTTCAATAATCTTCAAATGGGAAGGCACAGACCAAAAACTCAACAGTAAAGCCTTGTCATGATGCTCCGTCTCCTCTACACACACACCCAAATTGAAGATGACAGATGTGAACAAAACAAACAAAAAACAAACAAACAAAAAAAACAAGCCTCTACGTTATTCATAAATAGTGATCATTTGTAAAGAGTCTACCTTTGACTTTATTCAGATAATTAAATTTGTATCCTTGTGTCTCAAATAAAGCAAAGTTTTTACTAAGTTTCTATTTTCTTTACCACTATACACACATTCACACACACACACACACACACACACACACACGCACACACTCAAAAACGTACCCTCTTTATAGTCCCCTCCTTAAGTTTTGCTGCCAAGATTTTAAAATGGGTTAAACAGACTGTAAAGATGGAGAGAAACAACTGTATAGGGCTAAAACAACTGCTCTAGGGCAACTGAGAAAGAACTATGTCAGAGATGAAACTTGCTTCATCCATTTTCTTCATTCATTACTTCAATAAATATTGAAAGCTTTTGAGACATCAGCCATTGTTCTCTATATTAGTGATAACTTGATAACAACAACAAAAGTAACAATAGACATCAGAGTCAAAACCAAACAAACCAAAACTCCATAGATTTTAACTTTATGCAAGATGCAATTTAGTGGAGGATGATATATTAAATATCAATGACTTAAATATGAAAAATTATCATTGTCATAAGTGCTAGAAGTACATATGCTAGCAATTTGACCAATCTTAGGAAGTCAGGAAAATCTTCTGTGATAAGAGTGACACTTTATTTTAGATTTGATGGATAGAGTTAACTAATGTGGGAGTATAGAAAAACCATTCCTGTGTTTCTGAACAGTTAGGGCTTTCTGAACTAATCTTAATGAAATTAGGTTCCTAGGCTAAAAGCTACCACTGGAAGGCAATTCGCTGCTGATTAGACATTTGCTACCAGCACATGGCAATATGAGGAGCTCCATGGAACCATTCCCAAGAAAAACAATCACAAATGGTGAAAGTGTTAAAATAGGTCATGTGCTGCATAAGGACATTTTGGTCACTGATGGACCATACATATGACCATATATATGATAATACTGTAAAATAATGGAGCTGAAAAATTCCTGTAGCCTTGTGACATTACAGCCTTGTAATGTCATAGCAACAATACATTACTCACCTGTTTGTAGTGATGCTGGTATAATGAAAGCTACTGCACTGCCAATCTTGTGAAAGTATAGCACATACAATTATGTATAGTAAATAATACTTGATAATGATAATACATGACTATGTTAGTAGTTTATTTATTATACAATAGGTTTTAATTTTAAAAACTGTATTGATAAATAGTTGTACATATTTGGGGGGTACATGTGATATTATGTACAATTGCATACAATGTGTAATGATCAAACCAAGACAATTGGGATATCGATCACCCCAAACATTCACCCTTTATTTTTGTTGGGAACATTCCAATTCCTCTCCTCCAGCAATTTTGAACTCTATAGCAAATTATTGTTAATTAAAGTCACCTTACTCTACTGTCAAACATTAGGTCTTATTCTTTCTGTCTAATTGTATTGTGCCCATTAATCAACTTCTCTTCTTACCCTCCTCCTCTCTGCCTTTTCTGGTCTCTGATAACTACAATTCAACTCTCTACCTACATGAGATCCACCCTTTTAGCTTCCATATATGAGTGCTAACATTTAGTATTTATCTTTCTGTGGCCTGACTTATTTTACTTAATGTAGTGATCTCTAGTTCTATCTATATTGTTGCAAATGACAGGATTTCCTGCTTTCTTGGCTGAATAATATTCCATTGTATATATGCACCATATTTTTGACATCAATTTATCTTTTAGACACTTAGGTTGATTCCATATCTTGGCTATTGAGAATAGTACTACAATAAACTTGAGAGTACAGCTATCTCTTCAATATATTGATTTTCTTTCTTTTAGATATACAGCCAGAAACGGGATTGCTGGATCATATGGTAGTTCTATTTTTAGTTTTTTGAGACATCTTTGTAATGTTTTCCATATTGGTTATACTAATTTACATTCCTACCAACAGTGTATGAGCATTCTCCATTCTTCACAACTTTTCAAGCATCTATTATTTTTTCTCTTTAATAAAAGCCACTTTAACAGGGTGAGATGATACCTCATGAAGTTTTGATTTTCATTTCCCTGATGATTAGCAATATTGAGCATTTTTATGTACTTCTTAGCCATTTTTATGTCTTCTTTTGAGATACGTTAATTCAGATTTTTTGCCCTCTTTTAATTGGATTTTGTTTTATTGATGTTGAGTTGTGAGTTTCTTATATATTTTGGTTATTAATCTCTTGTAGGATGGATAGTTTGCCAATACTTTTCTCCCAATCCATAGATTTTCTGTTAACTTAGTTGATTGTTTCATTTGCTGTGTACCTTTTTAGCTTGATGTGATCTCTTTTGTCTGTTTTCATTTTTATGCCTATACTTTGGAGGACTTACCCCAAAAATCCTTACCTAGACCAATGTTCTGAAGTGTTTTCCAAAGTTTTCTTTTAGTAGTTTCATAGTTTAACATCTTATATTTAAGATGTTTAATCCATTTTGATTTGCTTTTTGTGTATTACAAGAGATAAGGGTCTACCTTTATTATTCTGTGTATGATTATTCAGTTTTCCCAGAAAGATTTATTGAGGAGACAAAAGTACCAAATGAATATTCTTAGCACCTTTGTCAAAAATGAGCTGTCTGTAAATGTATGCATTTATATCTGGGTTCCCTAGTCTATTCCATTGATCTAGTATCCATTTTTATGCCAGCAAGATGTTGTTTGTATTAGTATAGCTTTGTAGTCTGTTTTGAAGCCAGATAGTGTTATTACTTTTGCTTAAGATGCTTTGATTATTGGGATCTTTTGTGGTTCTATACAATATTTTAAAACTTTTTTTTTCTATTTCTTTGAAGAGTATCATTGGTATTTTGATAGGGATTGCATTGGATTTATAGATCACTTTGGGTACTACTGACATTTTAACAATATTAATTTTTCAAATCCATGAGCATGGGATATCTTTTCGTTCTGTTTTTGTCCTCTACAATATTTTCATCAGTGTTTTATTTTTACCTTATAAAGATCTTTCACTTCTTTGTTTAAATTTATTCCAAGGTATTTCGTATTTTTATGGCTATTGTAAATGGGATTGATTTCTTTTTCAGACTGTTCATTGTTGTTGTATATGACTGTTGCTGGGTTTTGTGTGTTGATTTTCTATCCTGTAACTTTACTGAATTCATTCATCAGTTCTAACTGTTATTTGGTAGAGTCTTCAGGTTTTTCTAAACATAATATCATGTCATCTTAGAACGAGGATAATTTGACTTCTTCCTTTCCAATTTTGATGCCCTTTATTTTTGTCTCTTGCCTAACTTCTATGGATAGGATGTTCTAGTACTACATTGAGAATAAAAGTGGTGAACATAAAAATTTTTGTGCAGGTCCTGATCTTCGAGAAGGCTTTTAATTATTTCACATTGATATTATGGGATGATGTTGGTTGTAGGTTTATCATATATGGGCTTTATTGTTTTATGGTATGTTCCTTCTATATAAAATTTGTTGAGGGATTTTTAACATAAAGGGATGTTGATTTTTGTTGAATGCTTTTTATGCATTTATTGAAATGATATTATGGCTTTGTCTTTAATTCTATTAATGTCATATGTCATTTATTGATTTATGTATATTGAACCATCTTTACATTTGTGGGATGAATCACACTTGATCATGGTCAATGATATTTTTAAGGTGTTATATTTGGTTTACCAGTTTTTCGCTGAGGATTTTTGCATCTGTATTCATCAGTGATATTGGCCTGTATTTTCCTTTTTGTATTGTACCTTATTCTGATTTTGGTATCAGGGTTGCCTGATAACAAAATAGATTGCCTCAATTAAATGAGTTTAGAAGCATTCCCTTCTCTTCAATTTTTTGGACTAGTTTGCATAGAATTGATAATAATTTTTCTTTAAATGTTTGGCAGAATTTAGTTGTGAAGCAATCATTTACTGGCCTTTTCTTTGATGGGAGATTTTGTATTACAACTGTGCTCCCATTAATTGTTGTTGGTTATGTTCAGGTTATCTATTTCATCATGGTTCAATCTTAAATGTTGTGTGTGTGTGTTCAGAAATTTATTCATTTCTTATATGTTGTCATATAGGTGTTCATGATAGTCTACAATGATCTTTTCTATTTCTGTGATTTCAGTTGTTATGTTTCCTTTTTTGTCTCTGATTTTATTTATCTGAGGCTTTCCTCTTTTTTCATAGTCTACCTAAAGGTTTGTGGATTGTGTTTATATTTTCAAAAAAACTCATTTTAGTTGTTTATATTTTGTGTTGTTTTTTAGTCTTATATCTATTTATTTCTTCTCTGACCATTTTATTTTCCTTTTTCTACTAACTTTGGGTTTAGTTAGTTCTTTTCTAGTTCCTGGGGTTACATTGTTAGATCGTTTATTTGAAATGTTTCTACTTTTTTGACATAGACATTTATTGTTATAAACTTCTTTCCTCATACTCTTTTTTTCATATCCCATGGATTTTTATGTAGTCTCTCCATTTTCATTTGTTTCAAGAAATTTTTAAACTTCCTTCTTAATTTCTTCATTGACCTATTGATCATTTCAGAGAATGTTGTTAATTTCCATGTGTTTATACAGTTTCCAAAGTTGTTCTTATTTTTTTCTAGTTTTATTCTATTATTGTCAAAAAAGATACTTGATATGATTTTGACATTTTTGAAGTTGTTGAGACTTGTTTTGTTCCCTAACATATGATCTATCCTAGAGAACATCCAAGTTCCAATAAGAATGTGTATTCTACAACAGTAGAGTAAAATGTTCTGTAAATGTTAGTTGCGACAGTTTGATTTAAAGTGTAACTTCGCTTTGATATTTCTTTATTAATTTCCTGTTGGGGATGATCTGTCCATTAGTGAGAATGGGATACTGAAGTCCCCTTCTATTATTCTATTGCAAACTATCTTTCCCTTTAGATCTGTGAATATTTGATTTACATATTTGGGTGCTCAAGTGTTGAGTGCATATATAAGTATAGTTGTTAAATCCTCTTGTTGAGTCTTCCCTTTTGTCATTATCTAGTGATTTTCATTGTCTCTTTTTATACTCTTTGACTTAATGTCTATTTTATCTGATATGAGTATAGCTATTCCTGCTCTTTTTTGGTTTCTGTTTGTGAGGAATATCTTCTTCAAGCCCTTTGATTTCATACTATGTGTGCCTTTATAGTTGAACTGAATTTCTTGTGATATAGTTGGGTCTTATGTGTGTGTGCTTTTAGTACAATCATCTGCTCTATATATTTTAATTAGGGATGACAATCCATTTATATTCAATGCTATTGTTGATAGATAATGCCTTAGTATTGCCATTTTTTTACTTGATTTTGCTTGTTTTGTATCTCCTCTCTTCCTGTCTTACTCTCTTACTGCCTTCTTTTTTTATTAAATGGTTTTCTATGGTAGTATGTTTTAATTTATTACCATTTAGCTTTAGTGTGTCTATTGTAGGTTTTTGCTTTGTAGTTACCATGAAACTTACCACAAAAATTTATGGATATAACAAGTTACTTTAAACAGATAAAAATTTAAATTTGATTATGAAGGAAAGAAACAAGTAGACAAATAAACTTTAAAAACTCTACACTCTACCTCCATACACTCTATAAAGGTATTAATTCCTTTCATGAGGACTCCACTCGCAAGACCTAATAATCTCCCAAAGGCCTCACCCTAACACTATCACAATGGGGGACAGGATTTCAGCATATGAGTTTTAGAGGGCACAAACATTTAGACCATAGCAACCTCTTCAAAGAAAACTTTAAAAGTCTAGCAAGGGCAATGAAAATAATCTAAAAATTAGAATAATTTCTATGATTTTTCATGGATGACTAAATATTGTGACAATATCAATTCTTCCTAATTTTATTTGGAAAAATTCTGTTATATATGTATGGGAGGTAATATATAGTAAGTAAAATCCTATAATACTACTGAGATGGGGCAGATTATTTAACAAATGGCATTGTGATAACTAGTTACTATTTGGGAATAAAAGAAACTGGATAGCTGCCTAAAACCACCTACAAGAATGGATTTCAACAGGAGAAGGACTGTTAAAGGCATAGTGACCAAGGATTGGAAAAGGCTTCTTAAGTAAAATTTTAAAATTATGAACCATATGGCAAAATGGGGTGAAAATTCCTTCAAGGTATTGAGATCAATAGAAAAGCTTTTTTAAAAAATGTCAATTTATTTGGTGCCAGCAGGATTTTGGCATCCTCAAAGCCACCTTATTTTGCCTAGTCCTAGAATGTTTCTTCTAAAAGTCACCTGCTTTAAGGTATCTGAATAAAACCTAGTCTATTTAATCAGACGTTATCATCTGTAAGACAAAGGAATTTAAGGAGGTAGGCCACTATGATCTGGAAATGTAATAATAATATTTGCTATAATATAAAGCAAATATTTATAGGAAGGAAGAGCCATTTGGGAATAGCTTCACCTGGGCAGTATGAACACAAAGATATGCTGGCTTATTTTGGTTTCAGTGAGTCTCATTTGATGTGGCCTTAAATACAATGTTGGCCAAGAGAAGAAGTGAGGCTGGTGCCCATCATACTGTTAAAGGCCATTGGATGGTCCCACAAACATGTGGCCAAGAGCTTTTAATTATAAAGATTATAGAAAACCACCAAATAATTATTATGCTTCTATTCCTTTACTTATACATTTATTAACTCCATGAATATGTAGTAAATCCCTACTTTATGCTAGTTATTGTGCTGATAGTGGATACATTGGGGAGCAAAATTAGCATGGTTCTTTCCATTATGAAACCTACAATCTATTGGAAAAGACAAACAACAGCAATAAAATGTGATACATTTTTTTGATAGAAGTACAAAGTGCTATGGAGTATGAGTAGAAGAAATTAAATTGATGGATCTTTTTATAGAATATTTTCCCTTTTTTATTATGGAGAATTTTGAACATACATAAAAAATAGAAAGAACACTCCATTCAACCCCTTATCTTCTTTTCCTCTGCCTTTATTATTGTGAAGAAAATTATATGATAGTCAACATAATGTAATTTCCAAAATAAATATTTTAGTGCATTCTTTACGAAATATAGGGAGTTTTTTTCCAAAAACAAACAAACAACAAAAAAACCCAACATGACTATTTGTGTAAAACTGGAAGGACCTAAACATGCTGCAAATGTGTGAAGTCTATTAGAGAACTAGTGGCACTGACCAATGGCTAGACTATAGATTTTTGAATTGCATCTAATCAACTTTCTAGGGTATTCTATATATTCCAATATCTGCAGCTAGATGAAAAGGAAACTCAGATTTTTATTGATTGTTTATTATTTTGTTTATAAACTCATTGGTTAAGATAACTTTTTTTGTTGAAAAAATAATAAGGCTTATATTTTGTATTATATAAATAGTAATATAATCTCTACTGGAAGAGAAATGCTTCAATTGAAAATGGAGGATATACCCTAAACATTGTACTGTAAATGTTTTGTAGTTTTCCCCCACTAAAATTTTTGGAAAAAAAAAAAAAGAAAATGGAGGATATATATACACATGCGGAACCTTATTCGATAATGAGGATATAGAGTGATATGTTAATGTGATCTAGATGCTTTTTCTGGAATTAGACATTATTGCTAGCATCTATCGTCTTGCATGTCTTTACCTACTAGTAAGTACCATTTTTTAAATAGGGATAACTTACACATAACTTTTACATAGAACTTGTCACTTACTCTTCATCCACTTGATGTATGGGTAGTAGTATCAGAGCTAATCATATTGGAGGATGCAGTGTTCAGCTCCATAAGAAATCTTTCCAAGTTTCATAGATAATTTCAGTCTACTGTAGGCTGCTGGAAACTCCAAAACTAAATTTGTAGCAAAGTTATTTTTCCTATCTCTTCTGATAATGCCTCTGCTATTTGTCATGGCATTGCTGGTAAGAGCAGGAAATGTAAAGGACTGTAAAATATTTCACTGATAAATGTGTTTTTTTACTTATATAAGTATTGGTCAAATGTATCCCTTGGATCATGCTAGAAGTATCATTAGCCTTATATGGCAAGTATCATAATATTTGGAAAATCCCCTATGACTCTATGAAATAAATTGACATTTGTACTCTATATTTCTGTACAAGACCCATAGGCTCTGGTTATTGAAATAGCAGTCTCAAAATTGAAAGCAATAAAAATAATAGTAGAAATAAAAAAAATGAAACAAAACAAAACAATTCACATTGTTTGCATCCTAACAAATTCGATCTCTTACCTTGCTTGGCTATTTTTATATAGCAATAATAATTTTATTGATAGCACATTATATTCTGCCTTTTGTTTCTTATGTTGTAAACTGGGAGAGACTATTGTACTCTATGAATTTTTGCAAACATAGCCACATTATCATTAATTTTCAGTTACCAGAAATGTCTATCTGTAGTGAATGTTAAACAATAATTATATTTCTACAACACACTCATTGTTTCTTTCTAATATCATACTCTAGTGTTATATGTCATAGATTTACACTAATTGGTCTAATTTTACTATTGTTCATTCTGTTTGTCTGGAGCTCACCCAAAAATGTGGTCCTTTTTTTTTATCAAAGCTTTCCCTGATTAATCCAACTCACACTGATAACATTTACTCTCTTCGACCTTTGATTATCTATCAAATCAATTTTCCATTGATAATTTTTCATGTTATTTATTTACCTTTCCACCTAGATTGCATGGATCATTGTTCTTTGTTGTAGCCTACTATGGCTTTGGTACTGAAAATGCCATTCTAGAACTCCTAAATAGGCTTTACCTAGTAGTTTGTTAGACCTGAGCTTTCTCAGAACCCTTCCAAGACCCAGTGAATCAGAATCTGCAGTTTAACATGATTCCCAGTGATTTATATGAGTATTACAGTTTCAAGCACTGCCCTAACATGTATAAACCTTCTGTAAATGCTGACTAAATGGTTTCTTACAACTACCATAATAAATTGCCACAAACCAAGTGGCTTAAAATAGCAGATATTTATTCTCTTACTGTTCAGGAGACCAAAAGTTCTCAGTTAAGTTGTGTAAAAGGTTAATTCCTTCTGTAGGATCTGAGAGAGAAACTATCTCATGCCTTTCTCATAGTTTCTGGTGTCTTCTGGCAATCCTTGGCATCCCTTGGCTTGTAGATGTATCACCCCAGCCTTTACTTCTATCTTCACATTGCCTTCTCTGTGTCTCTCTGCATCCTCTCCACTTCTTATAGAGATACCAGTCTTTCCATTTAGGGGGAGCTCTAAATCCACAGTGATTTCATCTCAAAATCCTGAACTAATTACACCTATAAAGACCTTAATTCCAAGTAAGATCACATTTTGAGGTTCCAGGCGGGCATGAATTTTAGAGGAACATGAATGAACTCACTATAGCTATATAAAACAAAGACATGTCTTTTTTTTTTTTTCATTGCAGATACAATGATGGCCATTCTTTTATCTCAGAACTCAGACATGGTGAGAGGTGTTTGTTGATGGAGGTAAGAATGTTAGTTTTTGTTGTGGCTACCACTCACCATTTAAACAAATCCAAACCCTAAAGCGATGGGGTTCTCTCTCTCTGTCTCTAACACACACACACACACACACACACACACACACATGCACACACGTGTTAAAAAAAAATGAAAAACAGGTCTTTCTAATTCTAAAACTTGGTTACAGAATCCCTAAAAGCCTCTCTTGAGATTTATCCTTCCCATTAAATAACTATGAAACCAATAATCTTTTTCATAGGCATTTGCTTATAGTCATTTTAAAGAAAATGTAATGCTATTGCATGTATTCTCTGTACCTACTGTATTCGTTTTTCATGGCTATCATAGAAGTAACTGGATATCTATAATGATTTTTTTTTCCATCTTAAAGTCCATTTTCTTTATAGCTTATAGCTAAATGATCAGCTGATGGTATTTTCTGTGAGCTGTTTACAGATGTTTCCTTTAATGTTGTTCAATTAACATCTCTACAGCATACATTTTGCCTCTCAGAAAGTTACTTAATGGTGTATGTTAATCCATTCATGCCCAGAAGCTTTTAAAATACAGGAAAGCTTATAAAAAAAGAATAAGTAAGCATATGTGAATAAGTATATCTCTCTGTAAGTGATGATCTTGGAATTTTTAACTGTTGTTTTCCTTTTCCCATTTGCTAAAAATGTCTTATGTGAGAACAAATGACAATCATATTGCTGACTCCACTCTAAATACATTAGATGGCAGTAAGAAAGTTTATTAAAAATTATGAGGGATTTATTTAATATCTGAGTTTTTCAACATGATGTCAGGTGGTGCCGAAGTAAGAAACATTTTTGTTTAATACCCAAAACGGAGCAAAAATTACCGTTAACCTTCTTTATATCTTTGTATTTCTTAAAATACTCCTTTTCTAGATCAAAATATTTAATTGATCTCTGGTTAGACTGCTAAAACCCAGAACTGATTTACTTATTTTAGTATTGTAAAATAAGTGAAATATGCCTTCAGGAAACTAGATAGGTAGTCTTAATGTTTCCCTTCTGTTGGGGAATCCTTATTTTGTTATCTAATTAGTAGTTGTTTTGTGGGCAGCATCACATGCCTATAACAAGGGTGGGGATAAGTACTTTCCTTGGATGCAAAATTTAGGGGGTTTCAAAATTAAGGGGGTGGCAAAGAATCTGTGATCAAGGTGAATGGTATTTTAGTTAGTGTTGCCAGATAACATACAAGATAAGCAGTTAAATTTGATTTTTAGATAAACAATAATTTTTGTATACATATGCTTCACACAATAGTTTGTCTAAAATTTAAATATCACATTCACCAAAAATTTTCTTCTGTTTATCTAATATACAAATTTAACTATATGCCCTATATTTTTATTTGCTGAATCTGGAGATTCTAACTTTAATGCTCTATTGTTTTGTTTGTATGTTGCTCAAGCTGGTCTCAAACTCCTGACCTCAGTGATCCTCCTGCCTTAGCCTCCCAAAGAGCTGGGATTATAGGAATGAGTGAGGCACCCTCCCAGCCCCCTAATGCACCATTTTTTAAAAAGTTAAAATCAATGCAAAAATAATTCATGATGAAAGTAATATTACTTTTTAAATAAAGCCAGCATTTACTTAGTGAATTGTTTTTTCTGTTGCCTTAGGCTCTAATAAGGCTTGGTACAATATGGCAACTGATTCTAACTTTTTAAAATATTTCATTATGAAATTATTTGTTTACTGAGGAAGATGTGCGCCTTTAATTTTGCTTCCAAAACAAATGTCTCATTTTTCTTACCAGTCTGAATGCTTCCTGGAACCTTCCTTAGCTGTTTACACTTTGCACTCACCACAGGTCCTGGTTTTAGTGGGAGATAATGTGATAATAGCTACACAGTGAAAAAATTTTATACTGGAAGGATTTTTTTAAAGATTATCTGGCATTATGGTTACATTTAACTGAAGGAGAAATGGAAGCTTGGGGCAGTGATTTGACTTGAACTCTAGTCATATGGGAAATTATTAACAAATTTGGAAATAGAAAGTAGATCTTCTAACAATCCAGTGCTATAGAGCTATTTACATACACACACATACACACACATAAAATTTTTAAGCAAATTTCAAAAGAGAATAATTACCATGTAGCGGCAGCAAAACATTTGAGAACTTTGAATAGAATAACCTATCAATGAGACCACAATCAACCTGTTCAATCCCATCTAAAATCACAACTACAGTTACTGAGATAGCAAAAGAATTGAATCAGTTATTTATTCCACAAATATGTATTGAGCTTTGTCTAATACTCGGCATTATTCTTTATACTCAGTATACAGCAATGAATATGAAAGATAAAGTCCCTTTTCTCTTAGAACTTCCGTCACAGTGGGGCAAAACTAGTAACAAAAGAATAGAGCAAATAAATAGCTTTTGTATTGCAGATAATACAAAACGCTAAAAACGAAATAAAGCAGGATAAGAAATATGTCCCTGAGTGTGAAGGACTCTATTAGATAGTGTGAGCAGGAAAGTCCTCTTTGAGAAAATCGCCATGCAGAGGAGCCATGAATGTTGAAGGAGGCAACTCTAGATCTGGATACAGAATATTCCAGGTAGGAGAAAGAGTAGGGATATAACATGGAAAAGGGATTGAGATGGTCCTAGGTAAGGAGCAGCATGGTCCACGTGTAATATCCATCTGCGTTTAGTTAACATTGTATTTTGAAAAACAATTAAAAACACTTTTTCGGGACTATTTAAATTTTATACCAGTGTTTATATAACTATCCAGTGACTCCCAGTTTGTAAATGGAAGGAACTGAAAAAGTGGTAACTAACCACATGTGGCTATTCAAATTTAAGTTAATAAATTTAGATGAAATACAAAATTCAGTCTCTCAGGGACACTAGCCCCATTCAAACGTTCAACAGTCATACGTGTCCTGTGGCTACTATACTGGCCGGTGCAGATATATAGCATTTGTATCATCACAGACATTTCTATGGCCAGCTCAGCACTGATCT
Source organism: Lepilemur ruficaudatus (assembly GCA_963574885.1). Lineage (NCBI taxonomy): Eukaryota > Metazoa > Chordata > Mammalia > Primates > Lepilemuridae > Lepilemur > Lepilemur ruficaudatus. Next base: position 26,553 of record CAUYRT010007386.1, read on the forward strand.
AGTAGCAAAGACAAACATACAATATTTTCTTAAATACATGTTATGTATTTTATAGTTGTATATATTATATTTATACATAAAATATTAAAAATATATGTAGCTTTTGGGAAAAATGTCAACCCTTTGCATGTATTCATGTAGTTAATAACGTTGAGTGATTGCCTGCTATATGACACATGACAGGAATTACTATACGCAATGAGAATTCAGCAATGAACCACAGAGGCAAAAATTCTTCTACTTATAAAGTGTAAATTTTAGTGATAGATAAATAGGAAAAAATAAATAGTTCAATATTGATAAATGCTTAGGAGAAAAAACAAATTAGGAAAGGAGAATTGAGGTGGGGGGTAGTTGTGAGGTGTTAAAATAATAAACAGGGAAATTAGGGAAAGCTTCACTGAGAAGATGATGTTTGGAGAAAAGCCAGAAGTAAATAAGAGGAGGAAAAACATACTGCTGGCCAGAAGGAAGAGCAGCAGACACTGAGGGCCTGAGATGAGGACTGACCTCGCCCATCTGGGAAACAGAACAGAGAGCCACACAACAGAAACAGGGCAGCAGGAGACAGAAGGGAGGAGCAGGAGCTAAAGCCAGGGAGGTACTGGGCCAAACTATTTAAGGACCTATATATCATTGTAAGATATTTGTATTCTAAGTAAGTCTATGAAAGAAAGCTTCACATTTTTGTTTTACTAGATGCCAGAAAAGAAGGAACAAATTGGCATCATATTAATAGGTACCTTGTTAAACCTGTTTGTGAGACGGGTGTGGTGGTACACACTTGCAGTCCCAGCTACTCAGGAGACTGAGGTGGGAGGATTGCTTGAGGCCAGGAGCTCAATACCAGCCTGGGCAATATAGCAAGGACCCTTCTCTATAAAATAAAGAATAAAAATAAATTGTTTTAAATGTCCCTATTCAGAAGTATGGCACAATGGCAAAACGTGGTTTTTTGGAATTGATCCATAGCTTTGAATAATACCTTAAAATTTTTTGCCGATAACTATATAGACTTGGACAAGTTACTTCCCTTCTTTAAGATAGGAAATGGCTGGTGCTTATGAACTTCAATCTGTGTATTAGACATGGTACTTCTCACTTGGAAGCATGTCATTTGAAGGTCAGAACAGCCCTGCGAGGTGGTGCAGTAGTCCCCCGTTATCCGTGGGGTATATTTTCCAAGACCCCAGTAGATGCCTGAAATGACAGTACTGAACCCTATATATGCTATGATTGAGGGCTACTAAGTGACTAACAGGCGGGTAGCATCTACAGCATAGATATGCTTGACAAAGGGATGATTCGTGTCCCAGGCGGGATGGAGGTGGACAGTGCAAGATTTCAACGTGCTACTCAGAATTTAAAGCTTACGAATTGTTTATTTCTAGAATTTTCTATTTAATATTTTGGGGCCACCGTTGCCAGAAAGTAACTGAAACCATGGAAAGCAAAGCAGCTGATGAAGGGGGAATATGGTACTTGATGATCCCATTCTTATAGAGAGAAATGAAATCAAGGTGACATAAGTGACTTACCAGTTCACATAGCTAATACAACTTCATATATTTGATGTGATTTTTATATAAAATAATACAGGTAAACCACTTAGCAAGTATCTGTTGCATAATGATTATTATTACTATTACTATTCTATTATAATCTTCCATGCAGAAGCCCCATTGCTGAACTGGACATTGAAATACACACACTTAAATTCATTTCTGATAAGAACCTTAAATTTGCCTCAGGTGAATTTTTTTTAAAATGAGCAACCAAGAGCACTGTTTGAGCAGTCATTCATAGATGTAAGATTTGCTAGGTTTCTCATTAATTAATATAACTTTCTATATTCCCAGAACTACAAAATTACCATTCAGGTATCATCTCAAGAATTACATTACTCATCTCCAGACCAAGGAATAACAAAACCAGTGGGAATGTAAGAGTAATGTAAGAGGATATCCACGTCTGCTCATTTACATTTTATGCCACAGCATTGTATCTTGTTTCAGATTTTAAAAATATATTTCTGACTTTAAGACTGAGCCTTTGTTATAGAAGGCTATGGTATTGCACCAGATATAATCTCCATTTTTTTTTGGTAGCCCCACATTTAGCATAGAGTGTGAAACATAAAACGTGATCAGTAAGCTTTTCTTCCTCTGAATTCAATTCATGAGCTGCCCATATTATATGAGGCCATAGGGAAAAATACATACCAGAATAGAGCATGCTGATGCTCAAAATAAGACTTCTACCATTTCCTTCATGGGGGTACAAATGAAAAATCATAGTTACAGCATAAGTGAATAAAACAACGTATAAAAATATAAGGTAGCAAATGTCAAATGAAAGTTCAGGGAAACTGATACTAGGAGCTCTAGGACGGTGACTCTCACTTCTCCTCAGCCCTGAAATTCACACATAATGAAACTCTAGACACAGTGACACTTAAACCAACAGACTACAGCAAAGAGAACTGCACAGCTGGCAAGGGATGATTCTTGATGCCTCAGTGGATCAATCAATACTCCAAACACATGGAAAGAGGGGTTTACTCTTGAAATTTTATACTTCAGAGAGAAATGTGGAGAGTGGTAGCACAAACTGAGCTATAGTTGTGTATATCCTTCTCTCCTGTAAATACTGGAATTTTGACTAATGTTTGTGTCAATCACCTGGGGTGTGCTTCATTGGGTAGCATTGTTACTAGTTGATACAAGAAGCCAATTCCAGTAGCTCTCTTTGGATCAGAAGAAGCTAACCATGTAGAAAGCCCACAGTTGATGCCCAGAAGCAGAGTGCAGGTCAGTGTTGGTTGATCTCTGTCACACCTTAGGCCCTCTACATGGGCTCCCCATCCAATTCTGGCTTCGTGGACCCCCATGGCAATATCCAGAAAGGGCTCTTGTTATATACTCCCCACACCACACGTATGCCTATCACTGGAGATTTGTCAGCTTTGTCTTTCCTTATATTAGAACTCAGAGGAAGTATGTAGATTAGTTTGCAAGATAACATGTGTTGCTGCGTGAAAAGGAGAGGAAGAGCAGGCTTCTCTTGACAGCATAAATGCACATGCACGTCCTCATCATAGCTATCTGGAGATGCTGGAAAGATGCTAAGGAGTCCTCTAGCTGTTATTGTTTTTGAAGACAACGGTAGGAGATTTTGAGTAGGGATGTACCACTCTTATATGTCTGATTCTTAACTGGTCCAAGGCATGCTGTATTTAATGTGCAGTTGAAACATCTGCTTTACCAAATGGATGCCACTCACTGCCAGCCACAGTGTCATAAAAATGTCAATTAATGTCCTTTACAGAGGGAAGTTAAGACAGAAAGCTAAGGCAGCAGCAGCATTTGAGAAGCTGTGTAGCATAGAAGTTCAGGTTTGTGGAGTCAGTTTTGAATTATGACTTTGGCATTTGTTAGCTGTATGACTGTGTTGAGGCCATTTAATCACTCCGAACTTGTACTCGCTCATCTGTAAAAGGAGACAAAGGTTATCTCACTGAAGTTCTTAATTAAATAGGATAACATCTATAAAGTATGTAGCCCAGTGCCTTGCATTGAATAACATTTCAATAAATATTAGCTATTATTATTAATTATAGGAAAAACAGAGAGGTTTGAGGGGCAGATGGATACTGAAATAGTCCTACAAAAGATCATTCTGTATGTTCAGCGATCTCATCCATCTCGGGAGTGCCAAAGTTGGATCAGAGGTGGAGAGGTATCCCACAATATTTAGGAATATTGTTACCCTACCACTTGCTTTGTGGGAAGATTATTAAAGCCATTTTGAAATGAATTTTGACTTTTAAGCCACTTAAGAATGAAATAGATACATAATCAGACTAGAACTCAAATTACCATTCTTATACTATCTATTTTTCCTACTCCACAGTTAAAATATTTACCTAATGGTGCAATTTGTGGCAATTGTCAGTAAGAAACCTTTAGATACAAGGCACCAGATTTCTGGCCATCCTCAAGCAGCACAGGTAAAAGGATTTGCTTAATTGCCTTTGTCCTTATAGTTTAGGTAAATGAGACATTTTACTGAAGAAAGCGAAGTAAGGTCCATATGCACAGTATTTTGGGCTTCATCATGGAGAAACTCTGGCTGCTTTACATTCTTCCAAATGCTGTATGCTTTCCTAGACTTCAAGATAGAGTGAAGATATATATATTTTTTTAACCTCAGCATATTCAAGCTAGAAAAGTATTTTCTGGAATGTGAATTTCAGATACTTGAGCAGTTCCTTCTTTCCCCAACTCCCCCAATTTTGGCAAATATAAAAAGAGATATTAATATAATCCTTTGGAGCCAAAATCTTTAATCAATTCTTACATTTTTCATTTATATCCTGCATTTATTTTATTTGTGGTTGTAATTCAATTTCTTATTTTATCCCTCCCTCAATAACCTGAAAAAAAAAAAGGATGGGGAAGATTGGATTGGTTTGCTTGGTTATTTATTATCACATTGTATCACTGTCAGTGAAATTGACCATGAAAGTACACATTAAATGGTTGATCATAAAATATAGCATTCTTGGCATGTGGAACAGTGCCAAAATAACACAGCATTGAGCTTATTTTAATTGAAATAGCCCCTGTCTAGCTGGCACACTGTTCTCAATGGTGGCAAGAAGCTAGTAAGTACTGTATGTCATGTGAGTGAGGAACTTAAGGTACCTCCAATTTAATTAATTCCAACTATGTGCCCAAGGCTTTACAAGGTCCTGAAGTTTAAGTGTTTAGCATAACCTTCATGGTGACAGAAAAGAGTAGATTTTGTGACTATTTTGTAAATGTTTCTAAGAGAAGTGTTTAGATGTGGGAAATCAAGGTGTGGTGCCAATTGGTAACCAACCTTGCTAGATCTTTTCTCTCCTTCCCTTTCCATGAGTCCACATGATAAAAGTCAAAGAAAGGTAGACAGACAGGAAAGCACAAATCATATGTGACAAAGCAGTAAGTATTTGCCTCCATTGTTTTAATGGATGCTGTTTGTGCTCTGTCTTGATCCCATTACTGAACAGGCCCATGCACCCACCACAGGTAGTCTGAATGTTAGCTAATAATTCATAGCTGTCCTTTCTCTGAAGAGTGTCTCTTGGACAAATGCCACAGAGACTAACCCCAGCAGCTCCCCAGTGCCCACAGACCTTTGCCAATGGTTGCCTGGCAGGGGAATATAAAACACAGGACCCCAAAATTCAAGACTAGCTTTATGGTGCAATTTGTGATTTGTAGCTTACTCACAGACCCTATTCTTGTTTACCATTTTTTCCCTGCTCCACTCACACCTGTTCTCCTGAAAGGATGAATCCAAATAAATCACTGGGAAATAATTTCTATCCTAGACTCTGCTTCTGGAGGCTCTTACCTAAACCCTAGGATGCGTGGTAGCTTTAAAAGAGGATGAATCACCTAGCTCACATTATTTACCACTTTATTACCTAAGTTTTTGCTGCTAAAAAATAATTCCCTTTATTATTAATACAGTGGAAAAACTTGTCTGCATATGTGTGTATGTATAATTGTGTGTGGGGGATGAGGATGTGTGTATGTGTACACATACATATTTAAGTGAAAAATATCAGGATATAAAATTCAAATTATGAAAACATCTCAATTTCTACTCTGGCATATGCACAAATACACAAAGCTATGATCTTATGTAGGGATAGTTATACTCAGGTCTGATATGGTCATTAACCTCTCCTCTGCTTTCTATATATGATTTATTGTCATATTTCTGTTCAGCATTTAACAATATAAAATATATATACTATAAAATAACAATAAAAACATAAAAATGAGAAAGCCATTTCCTTGGTTTTGATAATGCCATGCTAAATGAAGTACAGGCATAACAAGGGTAGTGATATATGTTGACGTGGTTGCTATTACAGACAGAACATGCTCCCTTGTGAAACAGAAAGAAGGAACAACAGAGATATCGAGGAAATTTGTTTTGAGGGATGTAGATTGATTCTTGATTGAGCAAAACTTACTTTTTGAGTGATTACAAATTTCTGATTTGAAATTACAAATTTCTTCTTATCCAAACTTTCACTTTGTTTTCCAGATACCAACTAACGATATGGGGAGAGAGCTTCTGCTTTAGACTGACTATACGAATAGCATAATTATCAGAATCTCTTTATGTGGTGAGGTCATTAGCTCCACCACAGATACCTTCCCAAACCATTGCCCATCCCAGAGAGAAAAAAATCTAACATCCCAGACCCATATGGAATTATCTGATAGCATTTACGTCTCTTCACCATAGCAGACCATGTACCTGCTCATTGCCAATGGCAAATTCTCAAGTCATAGGACTTGATGCCAGAATATGTGTGTTTAGCAATAATGATGCTCTACATTATAATGTATTTTTGATGCCATATATAAACCGTTTTTTTCTAATAAAAGCCAGAGATATTAGCCTCTCAAAACTACACATGGCCTTTATGAAGCCCCATATCATATACATTGGTATCACTGACAGATAACACTAAAATTGCCTCTTATGTGAATATGAAACAGAGATAATCAGTGCACAGTCTATTAAATGAGCAAAAAGTTTTTTTTAAAAGTATGTAAGAATCCCATAAGTACAGAAAGAATAAAAAAGCATGTAAGAAGCAAATCTGTTCATGATTGACAAATGCTTTTCTAATTTAACTGAAACATTTTTAAATATTAAAAGAGTAAAGCTTAAAGTAAAATCTACCAGCATTTTGTGGCATTAATTATTCAAGACCTAGGTAAAAGAACTGAGAGTTCATCATTTTTTGTCATAATAATTCTGATATTTTAATTCTCATCCACATGGTGATTATAAAATTTGCACAATTTATTTTTAATAATAAGATTGTCATTGCTTCTACCACCCTCAGCATGATTGCTGAAATAGTTCACCTCCTTTACACATTTATGTCTAGAGTGTCCACCAGTATGCATCACATGGGCCCCCATAGGAATCTACGCCCCACAATCATTAAGGAAAATGACCCTTTCCTTCCTGTTTGACTCAGGTTTTGGCTATACTTAATTCCATTTAGTAGGGTCTCAGTGTTGTCACTGAGAATTATGAGAATTTCTTTTTTAGGAAGTAGCAGAGAATTTCTGCATTTTACAGAGAATCAGAACAATGACTTCTATCCATACTACCTATCATCTAAGCCTAAAAGCTGTTGTCACAAAGACTCAGTTGAATTACAAGTTCCTCATAAAAACTATTGTGAGTCTTTATAAATCCTGTTTGTAGAAGGGTTCATTCTCACTCTAAGTGTCTGAAGAAGAAATTAACACTAAAACACAAACCCCATTCATTGGAAAATCCAGAAATAACTAGAAGAAGGAATGATATTTTTAATGGGAAGCTTGCCTATCAAAATTTAATTTTGGCTGGGTGTGGTGGCTCATGCCTATAATCCACCACTTTGGGAGGCTAAGGTGGGAGGATTCCTTGAGGTCAAGGTTCAAGACCAGCCTAAGCAAGAGTGGGACCTCATCTCTACAAAAAATAGAAAAATTAGCCAGTTGTGATGTCGTGCGCTTTAAGTCCTAGCTACTCAGAGGCTGAGGCAGGAGGATCACTTGAGCCCAAGAGTTGGATGTTACAGTGAGCTACAATGATGATGATGCCACTGCACTCTAGCTAGGGTGACAGAGTGAGACCCTGTTGCCCCCCAAAATAAAAAAATAATACTTATAATCAAACATAGTCATAGGCTGCATTGTTTTGGGGTATTTTAGTTACCTCATGAATTTAATTTTGCCCTGTGGCTAGTCACAGCATTTCTGATCTTCATGACTGCCTCTATTGGCTTACGATAGTGTAAGGACCAAAGGAAAACTTCCCCTTTGCTTTCTGAAGTTTTACTGAAAATTAACTGATAAAAAGCAAATTAATAGGAGAAAAGGCAAACAAAAAAACTTTTAACATACATAGCATGGGGGAATCACAGGGGAATAATTACTCAACAACTCAGTGCATTATAGAAGTTTACATATTCTTTCATGGGCAGGAGGGAGAGGATGGGGAGTGTAGACAGTTCTTTTGAGGGGCAGTAAATCACTAGGGAGAATGAATGGACCCAGGAGGTGGGAATCAGACATTACAGAAGGTGAGAGGTGGAGCTGCACAGGAACAAAGGTTGTCTTATTAAACAGATAAAGTCCCCCAGGTGTTCTCTTGGCACTACCGTCAGAAGAATAGATGAAAGATCTGTCTGTGCATTGTGATGACTCCAAGTCTCTTCTCTTCTCTGGTTTATATTTCCTGGTGATTTGATGAAATCCCTAAGGAAGGAGGTCCTAAGACAATTGCATTTTTTTTTTTTTTTGAAAGAAGCTTTCTTGGCCAGATAAGAAAATTCCAAAGAGAGTCCCTTCCTGTGCTTCGGGGTTGAAGAAACAAGACAAAGTAAGAGGGACCTTGATTCTGAGGCTGCTTCTAAGGCCTCTCAGCATGTAAAAGTGCCAGTCTTTGGGGTATAACTTTCTCAGCCCCAACAATAGCTTAAACTGGAATTCATTCTATTACTGTCTCTCAATTTCGCCCCCAGCAAAATTAATTATAAATCAGGCAAAGGTTGGCCTAGCTCCATATTTGCTACCTTCTACTCATCCTTTCTATATACAGTTTCTTCAGAAACTGACCTCATTTGTTAAGAAAAGTTTAAATAATTAAACTTTAACAATAAAATGTTTTTGGGTAATTAATTTAAAATTTTTCAGAGGTAGTTGACTATTATATCCTGGCATTTTGCTAGGTTCATGTGTTAAAAAATATATGAATGATGCCGTCTTTTTATTAGGGAACTTATGGTTGTTAATGGGGGGCGGGAACTCTGAAATAATTTAAAGAGGTTTATTTTGAGTCAATATAAGTGACCGTGGCTGGGGAACATAGTCTCAGGAGATCCTGAGAAAATGCACCCAAGGCAGCTGGAATACAATTTGGTTTTATACATTCATGGAGACAAGAATTGTAGGTGAAATCATAAATCAATACATGGAAAATATACATTGGTTTGACCTGAAAAGGCAGGACATCTTGAAGTCAGGTCTTCCAGGTTATAGGTGGGTTCAGAGATTCTTTGACTTGTAATTGGTTAAAGAAATAAAGCTTTGTCTAAAATCATTAAAGAGGAATGTTTTACGTTAAGACAAGGTAGTCTGCTAATCATAGACAATGCACACTATACTGACTCAAAGTGATCTACTAAGCAAATTGATGGCCTGCAGATGTGACTTGACCATTGTCTTGCATGGTACTGTTTGTAATTTAGCATCTCAACACAAAGAGCCTGTTTTATCAGTCTTATCTCTATTTTAACATTAATGCTGGTCACTTGTAGTTTCTAAATTCCAAAAAGGAGGGGGTATAAGGAGATGTGCTCAACCTCCCTTTCCATCATGGATAGAAACTCAGTTTTAAGGTTTTTCTGGGGTCCTCTTGGTCAGGTGGGGATTCTTTCAGTCAGCAGGGGGCTTAAGATTTAGTTTTAGTTCACAGGGCTTACTGCAGAAAATGATCTATCAAAATATTTAGAGAACCACATATTCATTACCATGCTTAGTTTAAGCAAAGGACATTATGAATGCAAAATGGAGAGGAATCAAAATCTACAAATGCAGCTATCAATAGGATGGTTTTCAATGGGTTTTGAAGAATAAATAGAATTCTGCAAGGAAAAAATACATGGAAATTTATTCCAGGTCTAGCCACCATCATGTCCAAAGACACAGATGTGTGAAACATCATCAGGTAGACAAATATAGCTGTCTGTACATTGGGAGTCAAGGTGGGGAGTGGGGGTTGGATGCGTGAGCAGTTGGTAGGATTTTAGGCAAAGATAATTAAGTCAGATTTTTATGTGTACTAACCAAAGAGGTTTATTTGTCTTTCTTTTTCTTGAAAGCTTCTAGGAACCATAGAAGACTATAAAGGAGGGTATCAACTGGATCATATTTGATAAGATTAGATGTTTTCTAAAAACTAAAGCAATGGCTGATAAAGCTTGATATCTCCTGGGCATATATGCATCTAACCAAACAGAGGCAATTTTTTGGTGATATAATCAAAGACATAATTTTGTGAATTAGATTTTTAATATTAAATCTGCAGAATTAAATCTATTATTCCTTGTGCAATAATGTTTTGAACTAAGACAGGAGAAGGTGGATCATTTTTACAATAAGACTTCAATATACCAGTCAAACCTCCTACTACTTCATTATGTTTCTATCCTTGAGATTCATCCCCTGGAGGTTAAGTTGGCTTATAGTTCCTGAAAAAAGGAAATGAGGTGTCAGAGGCCACTCTCCAGGGAGAAGGATGCTGTCAGGATGCTATCTAGGTTGAGACACTATAGAACAATGATCCAGAATAATATTAAAACTCCAGAAACACATATTTTACTCTGATGCAGTGGACAACTTAAAAAGTGTTTGGTCTAAAGTTACGTTTGCATGCAAGCTTCATCTCTGTTAATCAGTCTAATGGTCCAGAATTCCAAGTTTTTTTTTGCATTAGCACTAGCTATAGGCTTTCTCTGAAAAATCTTGCAAATCACTGCAGACTTACTCTTCTCCAAACTTCTATGGTGTGTCTGTTCACACACAAGTGACTACTCTGATCAGAATCTTTCAGTGACTTCACAGTGGAATCTGGTCTGAAAATTTGACCTGAGATATGGAGCCCACATTACTCTTGACTCTATCTTATATTTGCAGTCCCTTGTCCCAATATTAGTCTTCAAAATTAGAGCCAATTCCAGTGGGCCTTCAAATTATGTTTTTAGGAATGAATCAGAAGGCAAAAAATAGTTTTAATAACAATAAAAACATTGTAAAACTCTAGAAGGTAACAAATTGATGTTTTCATTATTCTTTGCCTATTTTCTCCCAGAAAGTACCCTTAGAATTGTTTTTAAAAAGCCAAACCTGCATACTTGACTTTGAATAGAACAAATGGCGGTAATATGAGTGCATATTAGAATCACCTGGGAAGATTTTCAAAAATACTGGTGCTTAGATTCTACCCCAGAGTCATAGTCTGGAGTGAAGGCTGGGCATCAGTATTACTAAACATTTCCATGGGTGATTCTGTCACATTGAAAAGGTTGAAGTAGAGCAAAGAAGGGTAGGTAGCAAGGAGCAAAGAAGGGATAGCTGTGAATACTGTGCCCTATTCCAAAGTTAGTTTTGTTTGGATCCAAAGATAGGTAAATGATGAGGGAAAAATTACCAATTACATCAGAACCAGCATGCATTTTAACTAAACAATAAGTATACTTAATATGACACTTAATATGTGTCAGGCACTGAATCTTCCTTTGGTGTATAGTTCAAAATAAAGCAGACTCTATTCTTGAGAATCATACAATGAGTGCCATGGTCACCAAAAACATGGCATTCTTGGAGGTAGGAGTGAATGCCGTATTTCACTTCACATACATTACTCTTAATTTAAAATATAGAGTAAAAATCATCAAGTGTTTCGGAATAAATATCATGAAAGTTGTGAAAGATGTTTATACAGAAATATGCAAAACATTACCAAGTGTGAGTTCCATCTCTGGTATGCCGGATAAAATTGTCAATAGACTGACTTTCCTGCACCTAAATTTAAACTCAGTATTAAAACAAAACAAAACAAAAACACTGGGAAAAAGTTCTAGAGAGTAAGTAATTGCAGGCACATTTGGAGGGGAGTAGCACTGGTCTGAGTTCAGACTGGCTTTAAGTATGGTGTGAGTTTGCCAAAACTGCAACAGAAACATGCCATCTTTTTAGCCTAAAGAAGACTGAGCCTAGAGTGGCCACAGCCACTGGAAAATGAGGTGAATCACAGAAAAAGCAAAACAAAAATAAAAACAAAACAAACTCAAAAAGCCAAAAAATAAAATAGCCCACGTTCTGTGTGTAACCTGTGCCTCAATCTCTTGCTGTCTCCTGAACTGCGAATTCATGGAAAATGGTGCAAACAGCAGAACTAGATGGTAAAAAGAACTGAACTGACATTCAAGAAGCCACTGATCTCAGACAAGTCAGAGTTTTTAGTTTCTGGCTAATTGAATTAATCATCTTCTAAAACAAAGTATTACCGAAAGAAAAGCAAGGTTATCCAGAGACCATATAACATAACATTTATAGTTTCTAGAATGCTATTCAAAGGTACTCAACATAAAGAAACAAAAAAAAATTACCCATTCTCAGAAAAAGGAGGCCAATCCTGAGATAATCCAGATGTTGGAATTATTAGACTTCAAATTTAAAACAATGAAGTAAAGAAAAATATGGATGACAAAAGACGAAATCTCTGCAGAGAAATAGAATATATCCTTAAAAAACAGAATGGAAAAGTTAGAGTAAAAATATTAAATAAAAATTCTCAGAATGATATGTAAACTAATAGAGAAAAAAAAATTCAGTAGAATATCAGGAAACAAATATTTCTGTTTCTGTGTGGTGAGGGCTTTCTGGGAAACTTTTACCAGGAATTGGGCCACTGAAAACTATTTGGAACTTCTGGAATGATTTAAATACTCAGAGACTATCCGGTAGTCATACGTTTACATTTGGAAGAAAGATGGGACGTGGAGCCATAGGATTATTCTAAAAGCTGTAAACTAGAGTGGCTTCTCTTATTCTCCTCTCCCTATACCAAGTATTTATTTATAGTCCAAAAGGTGAAAAACCAGGATTCTCCCCCTTCTATTCCTTAGGAGAAATAGGAAGATTAAGTTTTTCTTCCTCTCTCACAGGGACAGCATGAATAGAAGTTCCTAGATTCATATTTGCTTGCTATAGTTTGTCCCCCATGCATGTATGCCTGTCCATCTGGCTTTCATCATATTTTCTCAGAAGGGGGAGATTGGGCAAAGGGAAACAATGAGGTTTATTGCTATTAAGTGCTAGAAACAACAGTTAGAATTAGACAGAATTGATAAAAATAATAATTAACCTCTCTGTGCTCCAGAAACCTCATGTCTACTTTCAGGATAGTATGAATAATTATAGAGGTTAAAAGCTTATCATGAACTTAGAGAAAGATAAAGTATTCAAGCTGAAGAACAAAGAGAAAAAGACGATTATTTTTAAAAAATTAAGAAAGGATCAGTGACATCGGAAACAGGTGGGAGAATATTAAAGCATCCCATAAAGGAGTGAGACACAGAAAGACACAGAGAAGGAGGATGATGAAAAAAATTGAAGAAATAATAGCCAAAATTTTTCCCAATTTCATGAAAAATATAAATTTATGGGTTAGTGCAGCTCAGCAAACCCCAAGAAGACAAACAAGAAAACCATGCTTAGGCACTGCAAAGTCAAACTACTTAAAAGCAAGCATAGCATATCTTGAAAGTAGTGATGGGATATGAGAAACACTATCCCTAAATGTGGCATCTTGACATACTGAGCATTTTAAGTTGAAGGAAAATGAAGAAATCGCAGAATAAGAAAGGTCTCTTTGACCTTCTCCCTACTGAAGACCCTCCTGTGACAGATATCCTGCCCTATACCCGGAGGGAAGGAATGCCATACAGAGAGGCCAAGAAGAACCTGAAGAATAAGTTCCCCCCTTTATGCTACCATTAAATTATATCCTTTTGTCCTCCAATCATAATTTTTCATGACTGTTTGTAAAAATAGTTTTCCCTGGATTTTTGTCTTCATTTTTGAAGGCTCCCATACCATATAAAATTTTGGTTAGATAAACTTATTATGTTTTTTCTGTTGTCAATATGGCTTTTTTGTGTGTTTTGTTTTCCTTTGTTTTTTCGTTATATGAATGTATACTATGAACCTTGTGATGGGTGTGGAAAAGATTACTTTTTCTCCCCTGTAATAATGAAGTAAAAGTAACACGTCAGATAACAGGAACATCACATCAGAAACAGTTGAGGCCAGAAGACAGTGGGGCAGCATCTTTCAAGTGATAAAGAAAAGAAAAATTATCAATCCAGAATTCTATATTTGGTAAAAAGTATAGTTCAAGAATACTTCAAAGTAAAGATTTTTCAGATAAAAGAAAATTTATCACCAGTTAACTTGCCACTACGAGAAAGGCTAAAGGAAGTTCTTCATACTGAAAAAAATGGATATAACAGAGAAACTTGTATCTTCAAGTAGAAATGTAGAGCACAGAAAATGATTTATATATGGGTACATATAAAATATTTTCTTTTCTCTTGATTTCTTTCTTTCTTTCTTTCTTTTTTTTTTCTTCTTTTTTTAGAGATAGCATCTGGCTCTGTCGTCTTCCAGGCTAGAGTGCAGTGGCATAATCATAACCCACTGCAGCCTCAAACTCCTGGGTTCAAGCAACTCTTGTGCCTTAGCCTATACAGTATTTTGGACTATATGCACATGCCACCATGCCTGACTAATTTTTTTTTCATCTTTTTAGAGACAGAGTCTAGGTATGTTACCCAGGTTAGTCTCAAATTCCTAGCCTCAAGTAATTCTCCCAACTCAGCCTCCTGAGTCTCTGGAGTTACAGGTGTGAACCACTGTTCTCAGCAGTCTCTTAATTTAAGATATATATGATTACTAACAGCAAACACAATATCTTGAGGGGTTTATGTTATATGTAGATGCACATACGATAATTACAATAGAAAGGATGGCAGATGAGGATGTAAATGGATCTACACAGCTGGAAATTTCTACATTTTTTTCCATACAAAGGTACAATATTAACTTTAAATACACTGAAAATTAAGATTTCATATTATATGCTCAGAGCATACATATGAAATTTAAAAAGGAAGTGATATAAAAAGGCAAGAAGTAAATTGAAGTAGAATTGAAAAATATACAAGTAATCCAAAAGAGAATGAGAGAGATATACAAAGAAGAGAAGGAACAACAAAACAAATTATAAAATTATATACTTAAGCCCAACCATATCAATAATTATATTAAATGTTAATGGACTAAGTAAACACTTTTGTTAAAAGGCCAAGGTGATCAGAATAGCAAGATCCAAATGGGATGCTGTCTATGAGAAATGCACTTTATATATAAAGACACAACAGAGATGGGCAAAAGTAAATTGATAGAGAATATGTTTCATGTAAACAGTAAGTGTAAAAGTCCAGAGTGAATATGTTAATACCAGCTAAAATAAATGTCAAGACAAATACTATCACTAGAGATAAATATGGAAATTTCATAATGAAAAAGCAGTGATGGAAAGAGAAAATAAGACAGATGTTTGATCTATCCATTAGTGAGACAAAAAGTCATAAATATGTATTTGCCTCATGATACAGCCACAAAATACATGAACAAAATATGGAAACAGAAAAATAGACAATTATAAAATCATAGTAAGAGATCTTTTAAATCTTCTCCACAAATGATGATATTAGACAGAAAACAACACTTATAAGTAGACAGCTTAGACAGAACAGATAGAAATAGAACACTGTCAATTGCCTTGACATAATTGATTGTTAGAAAACATTATACCAACAACTGGGAGGAAACTTCTATTTTTCAAGAATGCTATTCCCCAAGACAGGTTTAACCAAAATAATAATATTAATAACAATGATAAGTCTCAAATTTAATTAAAATCATGAAGAATATGTTCTCAAGTATAAAAGAAATAAATTATAAATCAATAAAATAAGACATGTAGGGAATACAAAATATATTGAAATTAAGCAACACACTTAATCCATACAAAAAAAAATTAAAAGAAAAACTAGAAAATATTTTAACTGAATAAATGTAAAAATACAACCTATCAAAATCTGTGCAGTAAAGTTAAATAATAGTAGGAGAGAAATTTATAAATTAAATGCCTTTTAGGAAGGAAAATGGGTTTAGTTTCAATGAGCTAAGATTCTATCTTAAGAAGCTGAAAAAAGAAGAACATGGTTAGTGCAAAATATGTATATGAAAGGAAATAATAAAGAGTAGTAATCAAGAAAGTAAAGAAAAAAAGAAAAAAAAAAATACAAGCCAGAAGTTGTTTTTAAATAAAGCAACATAAAACTTCTACCTATAGATCACTTTAGGTAATATAGACATTTTAACAATATTGATTCTACCAATCCATGAACAAGGCAGATTTTTCCATCTTCTTACATCTTCTACAATTTCTTTTTTTAGTGTTTCATAATTCTCCTTGTATAAGTCTTTCGTATCGTTTGTTAAATTTACTCCTAGACATTTAATTTTTGGGGAGGCTATAGTGAAAGGTATTGCCTTTTTAATTTGAGTTTCGGCTTGACTATTTTTGGCGTATATGAATGCCTCTGATTTGTGTATATTGATTTTATAACCTGAGACTTTACCAAATTCATTTATCAAATCAAGGAGTCTCTTGGAAGAATCCATGGGGTTTTCTAGATAT
>CAUYRT010007389.1:0-21671 GCA_963574885.1 Lepilemur ruficaudatus
TCAGGAGTTCGAAACCAGCCTGAGCAAGAGTGAGACCCCGTCTCTACTATAAATAGAAATAAAGAAATTAATTGGCCAACTAAAGATATATATAGAAAAAATTAGCCGGGCATGGTGGTGCATGCCTGTAGTCCCAGCTACTCGGGAGGCTGAGGCAGAAGGATCGCTTGAGCCCAGGAGTTTGAGGTTGCTGTGAGCTAGGCTAACACCACGGCACTCACTCTAGCCTGGGCAACAGAGTGAGACTCTGTCTAAAAAAAAAAAAAAAAAAAAAAAAAAAACCTTTAAAAAAAAAAAAAGAAAAGAAAAAGAAAAATTTCTTGCACTAGTTACCTGATACTTTCCCCAAATTTTCTTTTTCTGTAATTCATACTGGTTTCTGTTAGAACTCTAATAATTTTCTGAACTTTTGAATTTTCTCCAGAGAATGAAAAGGTCTCTAAATCCTAAAAGGGAAGGAGGGATAGTAAAATGAAAAAGTGTTTCACTACTGGCAATCTGGAAGCAAGATGGAGAGAGGGAAGGTTCCACATCTTAGTGGGCAGATTTATACTTAATCTCCCTGATTTTAGCCTAGTACTTCATCCCTACCACTCTCCATGTGGACCTAATATCCCCACACCCAGTGCCTCTCTGATTTTATTTCTCCAGAGAAGAAGCCCGACTTCTGTGATACCTATCATCTCCAGGTCCTGAGCTATTATAGATTTCAGAGAAATAAATTGATTGGCTTCCTTTATATCTCTTTTGTATGGCCTTAGTTGGTTCAAATACATTGGGTTAATTAACAGAGCCAACAAATCTTTCATTTATTTCCCTGCTTTTAAAAAACTGACTGAAATCCCCATTGATGACTCTTCTCCTGTCTTTATAAGTCTACACCTTTTTATTCCCTTACGTGAATAGAATTTTTAAATGGAGGAGTAATAACCCCATGGTTTGGCTAGAAACCTAATGTTTCAGGTATAACATTTCATACAATTCTATAGCTGCTTTCCCTTTGAGAACAACTTCCAAGTAAACCAAAGACTTCAGTGAAGTGTTTTTAAAAAGACAGAGAAAAAAGAAAATGTGTGAGGTACAATGTTAATAATGACTAAACTGGTGCTAGCACTCTGGGAGGACAAGGCAGCAGGATCACTTGAGGTCAGGAGCTCGAGACCAGTCTGAGCAAGAGCAAGACCCCACCTCTACCAAAAATAGAAAAACTTAGCCGGGCGTAGTCATGCCCACATGTAGTCCCAGCTACTCGGGAGGCTGAGGCAGGAGGAGCGCTTGAGCCGAGGAGTTAGAGATTACAGTGAGCTATGATGACGTCACTGCACTCTACCAAGGGCAACAGAGTGAGACCCTGTCTCCAAATAAATAGATAGATAGATAGACAGATAGATAGATAGATAGATAGATAGATAGATAAATAAATAGCTAAGCTGTTGCTGAGCTCTTACTATGCTAAGTTTACAGGTACAATTCTCTGTCAAGCTTAACAACCACCTTATAAAGTCGGTAGTATATTTTCTCCATTTAAAAGACAGACATATACACACACACAACACAATTCTTCATCACTATACCATGTAGCAATTATTTTTAAAAAATAAAAAAAGCATGGGGGGAACAGAATAGGGGTGTGTATGTGTAAGAAAAACCAAAACTGTAATTCTAGACTGTACAAATCAATGATTGTGGAATTCTGAAGCTAAATTTATGTTCAGAAGAAAATTTACATGTTTTTGATAAACTAAGATTTCAACATAAGAATCTAAATAGAGTATAGCAAAAGCAAGCAAGGAAAAATTTAATGAAGATAAAAGAGAATCATGAGGATCAGAACACTTTTAAAAAACAGAATACATGAATTCAAGAACTGGGTCACCAAAATGGTTAATAAAAGCCACAAACCTATGGCCACACTAATAAAGAATAAGGAAATAAACTCAGTTATAAAACATCATAAACAAGAAAGATGTAGCCACAGATCTTCATTAAATCTTACTGCTATTTAATTCAAAGCTAATGTTTTTAAATCTCTACCAAATAGATGATTTTCTAAGAAAATATAAACTACCACAATTATATAATTGACTCAAGAAGAGATGGGAGGCCGGACATGGTGGCTCACGCCTATAATTCTAGCACTGTGGGAGGCCAAGGCAGGTGGATCGTGCAAGGTCAGGAGTTCGAAACCAACCTGAGCAAGAGGGAGACCCTGTCTCTACTAAAAATAGAAAGAAATTAATTGGCCAACTAAAAATATACAGGAAAAATTAGCTGGGCATGGTGGCGCATGGCTGTAGTCCCAGCTACTCAGGAGGCTGAGGCAGAAGGATCGCTTGAGCCCAGGAGTTTGATGTTGCTGTGAGCTAGGCTGATGCCACAGCACTCTAGCCTGGGCAACAGAGTGAGACTCTATTTCAAAAAAAAAAGAAGAGATGGGAAACCTGACTCTCCCATCAATAATCATACAAGAAATTGAGACTTTTAAAGAACTAGCCCTAAAAGGTCTTAAGTCCAGATAGAAGGAGGGGTTAGGGGAAAAAGGATGGAGAAGAAAATACAAGATAACACACACAAGTGAACTAGTTTTAAGGTTAAATGGCTCTCCTAACAGATAAGGAGGGTGTTCTACACCTCTAAGAAGTTGCATGTACAAAAGCAAGAGAAGTTTAGAACTTGGGGGATGGGTGGGCCCCTGTTGCTAGAGTGCAAGTGGAAGATAACAGATTGTATACTAAAGAATTTAACCCTGCCCAAAGAGAGGTCTACCCTTTGCCTTCAGTTCCTGGCAAGTGATCTCTAAGCCCCTGAAATGTCCTGCCTGATACAAATATCTTTGTTACCTGGGGACCTTGAGTCAAGCCAGACAGACAGTCTACGCTAACAATATAATTTATAGGGGGAGCTTTGTTTCACAGTATCTCAACCTCAGAAAGGCCTGTCCTGAAGAACAGAGGTCTGCCCTGTGGGGCAATGAACCATGTCTACATGACAGAGCCCCAGTAAAAATTCTAGACACCAAGGCTTAGGTGAGCTTCTGTAGTTGGAATAGTCTGTGTATTTTGTCACACATCACTGCCAGGAGGAATTAATGATGTCTGTGACTCACTCCACTGGGAGAAGACAACTGGAAGCTCCACATTTGGAACTCTCCTGGGCTCTGCCGCGTGTATCTTTTCCTTGGATGATTTTAATACAGACTAAAATATGTTTATTTGCTGTAATAAACATAGCCGTGATTAAAATAGCTTTGAGTTCTGTGAATTCTAGCTAATTATCAAACCTGAACATAGTCTTAGGGAATAGTGATCTTACAACTGGTGTCAGAAGTTAAGAGCGGTCTCGTGGGTTGTTCTCTGATTTTATAATTGGCATCAGAAGCAGGACTGCTAGAGTGACCCTGGCTTATGAAAATACGTGGTTTGGGAGGAGGAAAGATGGAGCAGTAGGAATTGATAGAACTTTAATTCCTGGATGGCTACCTAGTCACTCATGTTATAGAACCGCAGCTATAGTTACCAGAAGTAGAAGTTACTGGTGGGATTTAGAAATGGTGGATCCAATTCCCGAGGAGTTGAATTGCCGGATAAATAAGGAAATGCAACTAACAAGAAAAAAGTTAATTAAATAATCCTTTTGTTATTATTCTGTAATAGCTAAAATGAAAATACAAGAGAGCACTGGGACAGATCCTGACACTAAGCCAAGCTAAGCCAGTCTGAGCTACAGCCACGAGTCTCAGGGTCACTCCAAAATGAAAAATTATGCTGGGACATCAGATAGCACCCTACGATCTCTAGTCACAAGAAGGTAATGTAGGTGAGAGAAAGACAAAACCAAGAAACTACTAAAACCAGGGAGGAGAGTACGAAGGAATTATCTCATTTTTGGGATCAATATGGTCAGTTTACTAAAGAAAAACTTTTACCAAAATGGATTATGAGAGTGATTAACTGAGAGGCACAGTATCCTTGGCTTTGAACACTGAAGAACTGGAAGACCATGCTGGGTTGACGCAGGACCCACAGCTCACTACAGAATAACCACAGATGGCTATACATGATCCAGACACACAAGCAGGTTATACCCTAGTGCACAGCTAGCCTGGTGGATTGGAGAAAAGCTACTGTAAAGTGTGTTCACCCTAAAAAGGCCAACTGTCCTCCTCCTCCTATGAATGCCAAATGAAAATCCCCAGAAAAAATAAGTGATATGCTTTTTATGGAAGCCATGCTGGACTGGCACTATGATAATGGGGTAGTCATTTACTGAGTATGCTTCACAGTATATAATACTGTACATTACCCTTTTGTATGGGCGTGCCATGTTACCTTACTGCTGCAAAATCTAGCAACAATCCAATTCTGTGCATTACCCTTTGTATGGGCGTGCCATGTTACCTTACTGCTGCAAAATCTAGCAACAATCCAAGGGGCGTTATTAATTGTTTTAGCTTCTCTTTACGGGTCTTAACAGATGCTAAGAAAATCAGAGTGATTCATAAGAAAACAGGGAAAGACAAAGGGTAGATAGAGGTCAAGGGATTTATCCCAGCAAGATGGAAATCTTTAGATGGTTATTTAAAAATGAGATTAATAAAGCATACATTAATGGGATTGAAACGAAAGTCTTAATACAGCACTATACACAGTGCAGGTGACTGGGTAGAACAATAGGAGCTCCTGCTAATTCCCAATATCAAAGGCCCCTAAACTAACTTTGCTATATTTTGCCTAAGTTTGGAAAAATTTAAAAAGCTGGATGGCAAAGATAACAATCAGAAACCTGACCTCAAATTGCCTTGGGCAATTCTCTGGCAGATTAATTAATCAAGATGAAGACAGATGGAGAGACCAGGGTCTTCTAACGCAACCCCTATACTGGGAAACCAAGACAATATACATATGTGTAGATAAAAAAATCTAGGGGGTAGATAAGAGACATTTCTGGAACTCCTTGACACTCACTCAAGGCACTACGATTCCAAAACCTCTTGAAGTCATAACAGCTGTCAAGTTAGACTGGGAGGAGACAATGGTTGATAGGACTATGGTGAAGGTTTAGATTAAAATTGGAATGTCCTGGCAGACTTTATGTGCAGTGATTATGTCTCCTTTACCTGAATGTATTAATTGAGATAGATCTAGTATCTCATTGGTGAACACTTCACTTGCCTAGTATCATAAAACAAAAGGCATGTAAGTTCACATTAAGGCCAATCTCAATTGAACATGCTAAATGGGAACCATTAGAACTGCCCAAGCCCACAGTTAATTTGGCACAGTGTAAGATAGCAGGTAGACAAAAAGAGATTATATTTTAATGAAAAATTAGAAGCTGGAGTCCTGGTGCCAATGAATTCTCCATACAATAACACTGTGTGGCCTGTGAAAAAAGTGGATGGCTTGGGAAGACTAACAGTTGGCTATTATGGTTTGAATAAAGTAGTGCCACCATACATCAGCAGTCCCTAATATCGTCTCAACATTACAAAAAATAAATAGCAGGATAAAGGAGAGTGGTACTCAGTGATTTCATCTTGCAAATGTTTTTTTTTTCTGTATTCATCTAAACTAACAGCCAAACACAATTTGCCTTCAAGTGAAAGGGATCCCAATGTACATTTACTATATAGCCACAGCGTTATTTCAGTTTACCGTCTTACTGTCATAATTTGGTTAGAGAAGGTTCAGACCTGATTCTGGGTAGTAACATACTAAACTGATAATACCATGATTATATCAGAAATTGAAGACCAAGGTAGGACTAATTTAAATGCAATAGTGACACACACGACAAACATGAGCCGACTGATAAATCAAAGGTCTGACGGCCTGCCCAAATGGTGTAATTCTTAAGAATAACCTGAGTAGGAGCCGCTTACGACATTTTAAACATGAAGAAAAATATACTGCTGTTCCCACCTACCCCAAACAAGAAGCACAGTGTTTGGCTGGCACATTTGGATTTCGAAGGATGTATTCCACATTTGGAAATATTACCTTTCAACAAAACTACCCAAAAGAAGCTCATATTTGAATGGGGCCTGAACAAAGGCAGGCCATATCTGAATTGCAAAAGGTAGTCTCTCTCATTACTTTTGGGCCCCTATGATCCAATACTCAGACGTGATTTTTAAAAGTGTCAGCAACACATACTTATGCAGACTGGAGCAACCACTGGGATTCTGGACCGGAAAATTTCTGGATGCCATGGTATAATGTAGAACATTTGAGAGAAACATTAGCTGCTATTGGGCATTGAGACTGACTCTATGAATGAAGGACATAAAACAATCCTGAAATCTGACATACCCATAAAGTGATAACACAGAAACACTAATGAGGAAGGCAATGTCCAGAAGAGTTCCCTATAAAATGGAAATAGTTTGTGTAGGAAAATATAGCCAGGAGAATGTAGGGGTGCTCATCATACTTATAAGCAGGTAGTCTCTTTTCCCCTAAGGCTGACTTTGGAACCCCCTGAGGAGAAGCTGGATCCTGTGACTACATAGGTGCTTTACTATAAACGGCTCTCTAATAATCAACAAAGAGCTGCTTGGGTTACAGACGGCAGTTCCAAGGTGAATGAACAGCACCCTGTTTGGAAAGCCACCACTGTGACTGAAGGAGGTAAAGAACAAACAAGCTTAGTGGGCATGCTATTTTCCCATACGTTTGAGTTTTTATTGAACTCTGCAGTTGGTGTCTGAAGTGAGGGGTCTTGTGGAATGTTTCACAGCTTTGAACAGATGAAGAGAAAGGCCCTGGTAAAATTCAATAATGTATGCCATACGGAACACTTGAACTTGATGTGACTGTGGTGGACCACTGCTGAGTATATTTTTTTAACGGTGGCAACTATACTTAGGCAAAATAACCCTGGCGGTAATGCGGACATAATGAATTTGACATTGTAGACCTCATAGACCTCAATGCAGGGAAAACAGATGCAAATGTGTTGTAGTAATGAGAATCTGGGCTTTTAAGTCCAAGACATGGGTTCTGCAACAGTCCATCCAGGGAAAATAAAATGGCAATGTGAACCAAAGAGGAAGGACGTGTGATATTTTGATATATATATTTGTTTTGGTCTTTGTCACCATTCCTGCCACACACCATCTAAAACCCTCAGAATTGCTGAAGTGGTAAGTGTCTTTTTGTATCCTAATGAAATGATGAATGGGGGAGGGGTCAACAGCCTCATGGATGCTGGTTGTCAGGGAAACCAACCAGCTGATTAGAGGGTTGGAACTTTCAGCACTACTCCCAATAAAATTAACAGGAGGAGAGAGGGTCTGAAAGATTGAGCCTATCACAAATGGCCAGTGATTTCATCAATTGTGCCTACCTGATGGACTGCCATAAAAAACCAAAAGGGTGGGGTTTAGAGAGCGTCCAGGTTGCTGAACACATAGAGGGTAATGTGCCCAACCAGAGGGGGCATGGAAGCTCCCACTTCCCTTTCCCCATATTTTGTCCTATGTATCTCTTCATCTGGCTGTTCATTTGTATTCTTTAAAATATTGTTAAGTAAAAGTTATAGAGGGCCACTGTTTTGGACTACGCTCCTGCACTAAGCCCCAACAAACCAGACTAAAAATCAAAATGGAGTCACTCGTGATGAGGTCACCAAACTGAAACTGAGTTGTTACCTGACCTTCCAAGAAATCAAGAGAGAGATAACAGGCTAATTTCCCAAACAGGCCAGTTTCAATGCTAATTAATCCCTCTTGTCTTTAGTCTCTACAGCAAGAGGTAGCCTGAAGTAACCTGATGTTAATCAATCAGTTACTTCTCTACTGTTCCTGCCTCGCAAGGAAAGTAACTTTGAAATTAACAATCCACTTTTTGTTGTTGCTGCTTTCTTCAGCCCTTCTCTGTCTGTAAAACCACCCTCCTCTGCCTGGTTCATTGGAACACTTATTTTATTGTATGGAATGAGGTGTTGCCCAATTCTAGAATCCTAAATAAAGCCAATTAAGATCTTCAAACTAAATGATGTAATTTTGCCTTTTGACAATATCCTTTGTAATAGATTGGCAGTAGTAAGTTAAGTGCTTCCCTGCGTTCCGTGAGCCATTCTGGCAAATGATCAAACTCAGGGAAGGGGCTGGGGGAACCCCGATTCATAGCCAGTAAGTCAGAAGTACCAGAGGCTGGGACTTGGGATCGGCATCTGAAGTGGAAGGGCGGTCTGCAGGACTGAGCTCTTAACTTGTGCGATCTGACTCTAAACTCCAAGCAGACAGTGTCGGAACTGAACTGAATTCATTAAAAGACACCCAGCTTATGTCAGAGACTTGGTCAACATGGAGGTGAAACGGTCACACAGTCGCAGAAGTGTCCTGTATTGAGTGAATACAGGAGGAAAAAGTTCCTTTTTTTCTGTATTCATGAGGACACATACAAGAGATAATTAGGACTTAGATAATCTAACTAGTAATGGAAAATGGTGAAAGAAAGGAAAAGAATCATGGTTTAACTCTGAGGAGGCAAAGGAAGTTGAAGCTGTTCTCGTTTGGGGAAAAGTATGCCATATGCCATCTTCCTTTTCTTCCTGCCTCTCACATCAATTTAAAAAGCTATAAGAAATCTAATGCTCAAAAAAGATCTGACTACAGCTGTCACAAAGGTAACTGAATGTCTTAACTGAGACTATTAGACACAATCAACAGTTAAGATTTGGTCCTGAGGTAAATGCACACACAAGACTGGTCACTTCAGGTAAATTTGCAGCCAAGTTGCAGGTAAAGACAAAACATTTCTGAACAAATTAAGGGTACAAAAATTTAATAAATGTTTTGTAAAATAGGGAAAGGTGCCTTCAAAAACAAAAAGCATTACCTTTATATGGTCAAGTTTGAGATAGTCTGTATACTATATTCTGTATTCTATATACCATGAGAAAAAATAAGCAAATTGGTTAAGAAGAGATCTGGAGTCTGACTGCCTGTGTTCAACTTCTGTCTGTATCACTTACTGTAAGAACCTGTACAGACTACCAAAGCCTTCTGTGAGCAGGCTGCCTCACCTTTAAAACGGTCATAATACCAGTACCTAAACCTGGGTAGTATGAATTAAATGAACGTTCAACATTCAGAAAAGTGCTTGGCACAAAGTGGATGCAATGATTGTTAGCAATTAGGATTACTATACCCCCTCTTTAAGAAGACTCTAATGTACTTCAATGAATTCTGATGAATGAAAAACTCTTAAGATATCATACAGTTGAGAAATATATTTAAGTGTGGTTAATCCAACTTCTCCTATCCTTTTTTGGCAATAGGTTAATAAAACCTATTTCCATCCAATCATAAAAACAGTTTTTGAAAAACACTTAAGAAAATCCTGGACTGTGGGTAGGCTAGACCATTTTACTCGTAATAAATAGACAATAACATGGAAGCTGGGGAAATTTCCTGGGAGATTTTGTTATACACCTGACTAGAAATTTCAGTAGAGTTCCAAGACAATTCAGATGAAACAGAGCCATGGTAGGTGAATACTGTTAAATTCTGAGGGTAAAACAGGGTTAAAATACAAAGCTGTGTATTAAAGAGTCAGTAACCATGCTTATTTAACTGTTTATAAATCCCTAGTCTTTCTGCAAATCATACATCTAACATGAAATCAGTATATTTACACTTTGATGTTAAAATGAATATTAGTTACCCACACCCATGAGAATACTGCCTTTTCAGATTATAGCCTATAGCCTAAATACCACATTACACTTGGAAAAAGCTTATTTGAACCATAAGAATAGCAAACAAAAAATAATACAACTCCATTCTTACGAACCTAAACCCACATGATACATCTTTAACAAATATTCATAAGACAATTAGATATGAATGTGGAACCCATTAAATAATTTATCGAAACATATATTGCTTCAAGAAATAAAATATATAAAATTTAGATTTAAAATGTTAAGAGACAAAATTATAGGATCAATATTTGCTTCAAGAAGAAAAATAATTTTACAAGCACTTTTTTATAATATTTCTTGGTAAGCAATTATGACTTCTGTACCTATGTTCTTTGTGTTCCAATAGCTGACAGTCTCTACATGTCAGTCTATCACATGTTTCACAGAAAAGTTTCAACTGTTCTTGTTTGTGTACAGGGCAGAAAACAGGGCGCTGACCAGATGCTCCAACAGACTCTGTAGCAAAATAAAACAAATATTTTTTAACTAAACATAAAAGTTTTTGTCTAATTTTCTAAATGCTTATTGATGTTGGTATCCAAAGCTTATAAAGAATAAGTAGAAAATGCTATAGAGGCAAAAGACGGATGTTAATTGTAATCATTAAAACTGCAGCTATCTTACCTGAGACATCTTCTTTCTTCCTGATCAAGTGATCTTTAGTGAATTTTACTCTTTGATGTGCTTCGATACACGTCTTACATAGCCACTCTCCACATTCTACACAAAAGCCAACTGCACTTGCATTGTCTTCACAACTAGTACATACCTAAAAGAGGAAATAAATACTAATCTACATTAAATTTATGAAATATATATCCACAAAACAAAAAGGTAAGAACTTTCTAACTTGTTCTCAAACACACTGGCTAATTCAATGTATATAGAATAAAACGGTTTTGTTATCCATTTATCTTCAACAAAATCCTTTTCCTTACAGATCAAACAATCAGCTAGGTAAAAATGTAAGGCTCAGACCTCAAAGTCTATGCAAATTTGATGTTTTAAGTAGTGACTTTAGTCTCTTTTAACCAAGTTTGAGAGTATAGAAGAAAGCTATCTTTAATTTACAATTTGAAAAGATGAAACTACAGAACTACCCTAAATTACATAATTATCCAAATACGTTTTTCTTATAATGTACATTTTGATATCAAGATAGGAATATAAGGAAAAATTGAGAAGCATACCTGTTCTGATTTTTCATCAGAACTGCTAGGAGCTTCAGACGTGTCTTTCACAAAATAATTGTCCACAAGGTCTATCTGTCTGCACTCTTGGCGGCATACTGGGCACCGTATTACACCAACTACAACACAAAACGACAACATTAAAAAATTTTCTTCAGGAAGAAAATAAGGAAATTGTGCATACCTATGTGGAAATATTCATTCGTCACTGATAAGAGCAAAGAAATGAGTAGGAAGAGCTGAGTTAAATAACCCATTGACCTGTTTCATTGGGGAAGAAAATTATACCCTATTTAGGAAAAGAAAATAAGCATTAATATGCCTCCCTCAAAAGTGCTTCTTTATTACAAAGTGGTTGGCTAAATAACGGCCCCAAAAGAAATCCAGGTTCTAGTCTTGGGAAACTATGAATGATACTTAACATGGCAAAAGGGATTTTGCAGATGCAACTAAATTAAGGCTCTTGATGGAAGGTACTTCTGGATTATCCAGCAGACCCTAAATGTACTCAAGTGGCTTTATAAGACGGGGACAGAGAAAAATGACAGACAAGTGGAAGGCAATTAATAAAAGAAGCAGAGATTGGAGTGATGCACTCTGAAGGGAAAGGAAGGAGCTACAAGCCAAGAAAGACAGCAAACTAGAAAATGAAAGAAACAAGGAGATAGATTCTCTCCAAGTGCCTCCAGAAGGAATCAGTCCTGCCTACACTTTGACTTTAGCCCAGTAAAACTGATGTCAAATTTCTAGCTTCAAGAACAGTAAGAGAACAAGATGCATGCTGTTTTAAGCCACCAAATTTGTGGCAATTTTGTTACAGCAGCAACTGAAAACTGACACGGAATCTATTATCTCATAAATTTTGACTTGGTTCAGAGACACTTGAATTTATGCTAATGTGGGAAGAAAGATTATCTGTGCCTTCACCTGCTAGTGTTCTGGCATCTATCAGAACGGATAAATTGTTGAGGCAACATGAAAACTAATCTTAAAGATTAAAAAATAGCACCAGAGTCAATATAACAAACTACTATACGTCAGCCACAGAATTGAGGATATAGCCCAAATGATACAATCCTCGCCTTCAAAACAAGTTCCAGACTAGTATATAATTTTTACAGTTTATAATGTACACAACTACAGGAAGCACCAAAGACCGGGATATAAACAGAGTCCCCAAGAGCTGTGTACTACACAAACTGCAGTGCCATATACAGTTGTTCTGATAGAAAATCAAAACATAAATGAAACATGTTATTGTAAAAGTAGGAATATCAGAGTCTCCCAAGAGGTATACATACTTTGTTAAAACAAACTCAAATATATAATTTATTTATTTACTTATTTAGAGACAGGGTCTCACTCTGTTGCCCAGGCTGAAATGCAGTGGCACAATCATAGCTCAGTATGATCTTAAACTCCCGGGCTTAAGCAATCCTCCTGCCTCAGTCTCCTGAGCAGCTACAATTATAGGTGCACACAACCACGCCTGGCTAATCTTTTATTATTTTATAGAGACAGGGTCTCACTATGTTGGCCAAGCTGGTCTTGAACTCCTGGCTTCGAACAATCCTCCTGCCTCAGCCTCACAAAGTGCTGTGACTACAGGTGTAAGCCACCACGCCCAGCCCTCAAATATATAATTATACATTTCAAAACATTGTTTTGTGTAGTACATTTCATGAATTTTGCCAAAAAAATATTGTATGAAAATAAATACAAAGACCTTGCTCAAAGGAAATACAGAGGAACAATTTTTCAAACCAAAGGAAGAAATAGGACAATGAAGTTCAAGCTCAGCCTAGAAACATAGTAAGACTCCATCTCTTAAAAAAAGAAAAAAAAATGAAGAAGGAAGAAAGGAGGAAGAAGAAGAGCAAAGAAGAAGGAGGAGGAGAAGAGGAGAGAGATTAAGCAGAGAGGGAAGAGGAAGTAGAGGAGGAGGGGTGAGGGGGAAGAGGAAGTGGAGGGGGAGGGGGAAGAGGAAGTGGAGGGGGAGGGGGAAGAGGAAGTGGAGGAGGAGGGGGAGGGGGAAGAGGAAGTGGAGGAGGAGGGGGGAGGGGGAGGAGAGGAAAGACAAGGAAGAAGGAGAACCTGCCTGTAATCCCCTGGGAGCACTCTGGGAGGCCAAGGTGGGAGGATTGTTTGCGCTCAGGAGTTCAAGACCAGCCTGAGCAAGATCCCATCTCTACTAAAAATAAATAAATAAAAATTAAAAAAAAAAAAAAGAAAGAAAGGAGGAGAAAGAAGAATAAGAACCACCACCACCACCCTTATTACCATCACACAGAGGATAAGGGGCGGGAAAAACAAACATAAATGTTTTCACATCTCAAGAGTCATGAATTTAGAACCTTTCAAGAAACACAGTCTAATATAGAACTACAAAGGATATAAATATTAAGTAATTGCAGAGACAAAGATATAGGAGCAACTAACTCTTCTTAGAGTGAATCCGGTCAATTTTCACTAAAGAGATGACACTTGAACAGGGTATTGAAGAATGAACATACATTTAGTAGTATGCATGAAAGGGTTTACTTGGCAGGCCTGGGTTGCTCAAACTCTGCACATTCCTAAGAAGATGTGCCTTTGGGACAGACCCTTGACAGACTCCTGGGAGAGGACCTCTGAATCCATGGACTATTCCACCTGATAAAGTGGTTTTGTATGCCTAAGGTTGTGGGCCATCTGTATTTAGTCTGGGTGGACTGGAGTACAAGCAGCTGATATTAGTCCTGTGGGAGCTGCATGCAAATGAGACTGATCTCCTAACCAAAAACCCTAAACATCAAGGCTTAGGTGAGATTCCTTGCTTGGCAATACCCCTGTGTATTGGTCCCACGTTGTTGCTGGGATAATTAAGCACATCCCTGTTCAACCACACTGGAAGATGACCACTGGAAACTTGCGCCTGCTTTCTCTTGAACTTCGCACCATGCACGTTTTCTCCTTATTGATTTTAATCTGTATCCTTTCACTGTAATAAAACGCAACCCTGATATAACAGATTTTCTGAGTACCTGTGAGTCCTTCTAGTGGATCATTGTTCCTGAGGCTGATCTTGGGGAACTCCAACTCAACTAGGAAGGAAGGAAACTGAGAATACAATGTGCAAAGTTTACTAATTAAAACAAAATAGGAGGCTATAAAGGATAGCAGAAAATATTTATATATACATATAATTACATCTACATAAAACACTGAAAAAGCTCATGAGAAATGTGCGACATCTAAATGAAAGAGTATTTTTAATGAAGGACACAGAAGATGGAGAGACATTCTATCTTTTAAGCAAGAAAGATTCATTATAAAAGGGTCCATTATTTCTGTGTAAATAAACGATTCCATGCAGTCCCATTAGATGTTACATATTTTGAAACTCAACAAGCTGATACTCAGGTTTTTATACATGTCGAATTCAATCTCGCAGATTGACATCACAGTTTGACAATACAAATTCATCTTTTACTCATTCTAAATTCCCACTAAAACAATATTAAGGAATTTAGAAGAGCAACATAATATCAAAAAAATGAGGGGGGAGGAAACGGCAAAGCACACAAATCAATACACATGCAATTTAAATAAACTGAGACAGAAAAGGAGAACTGAACAGTTCCAAAAGAAACCCAGCCCAGTACACAAGGAATGGGGAGATACAAAAGAGAAAGATTCTTATTTGCCAAAAAAATTTTCAGAGAAAGTTGGAATTCAGGAACTTGAGGCATAAAGAAGTTTCAATGAGACACAAGGGAATAAAACTCATGTCTACAGACATCAGCAACACCCACTCCTATGCTGACTACTTACCTCTAACAGATTACCCAGCAGCCAGGGTGTCTTACCTCCAAGATAAGAGAGTTAAAGGTTCTTGGGGATCTTTTTGCTATTTGCTTCTATATTTATCAAGAAATTTACAAATTATATAAATGTCTGCTTTAAAAATGAGAGCCATTTTACATTTTCCAAGTGAGGTCGTGAATAAATATCCCCTTGTAATTAGTGTATATCAGATAAGTGTGCTCCTGACTCACTCACTCAATGCTAGTTGCCAGGATGAGTTATGACCATTACATAAAATTGACACCCAAACTCCAAAACCAAACCTGACCAGTTTCATGCATAACGTCCCTAGAACTGATTTCATCATTTCAAGCTCAAGTTCTGAGCTTTTAATAATTTATGTTTATTAAATTAGTTTCTTCTAAATGCCAGTTTACTAAAATTTTTACTGAACGGGGAGAGGAGGCTCTTTCTGAAAGGCCAAAATACACAAATCTACAAACTAGTTTATCTTCACAGTGTTAGGTTAAGTGAAATTTGGTTTCAATAAGTTGACTGGTAGACTTCCATTCAAAATGAATGCCTAAGCAGATGTGGAAAGACCAGCTGACCGCGCCCCCCTCCCCAACTCAAACACAGAAATGGCTACAACATAACAAACTAAAGTATATTTTGAAAAATGCATAACAAAGCCTGGAAGCAAGAAGAAAATATTTTGAAGTGACAGAAACAAACAGGGAACTCAAAGCCCAAGTGGTGAGGCACTGATGGCAAGTGGGCCACAAAGATTATCAATCAGTACCACTGTTGGGAAAAGGAAAACAGTTTAAAGGGTGAAATTAACCTCCCTCCATAAAGTCATGGAACAGGCTTTTGGTGCCCTACAGCCTAACATCTTTGCCAGCCAAACCCCAAAAAAGCTATGTGCATGGATATATAAAAACAAAATTTGTATTATCTGAACAGTACACAGAAATGCCTGGTTAAGAAACTAGTAAGTTTGTATGGAACCTTACAAACACAAACCATCTCATGAGAACGCCTCCTATCCCAGGGCACAAGAGAGCCTCCCACCGAAGATAGGCTCACAACAATAAAAACTTAATGCACATGAAGAAACCCAATATTCTTAGTGTGGGTCAACAAACAAAATAAACCAAGAAGTAACCTAGAAACCACAGATTTCAAATAAATAAAGCAGTCTAAAAGACTGCAAATAGTTGTAAAATGTTTAGAATGATAAATGGACAAACAATCTATGAAAATGGGTATATGTAAAAAAAAAAAATCAAAGAAATAAAATATAAGCAGTGAATAAATTCAAAATAGGTTAAACAGTAAGCAAGAGAGAAGCGAAAATTATCACAACAGAACATAGATATGAAGATAGAATTCACACAGAAATAAGGAAAAACGGAAACTACAAAAAGAAAGTAAGAAAGCTAAAAAACTAAATGAGCGGGTCTACCGCGCGCCCAGCAGAAGTTCTAAAAGCTTATGGAGGATAAGGTATATAGATGCTATTTAAAGAGATAATGGCTGAGAATTTCAGAACTGAAGAAATGAGCCCTCAGACTCATTTCCTCAGACTGCAAGCCAAGTCCTGAGCAAGACAAATGGAAGTAAATCCACAACTAGACACAGTGTAAGAAAATTACGAAACAAAGATAGGGAAAAAATTCTTAACTACTAGCAAGAAAACAAAAGTTACAGTAAGAGAAGACAATCAAACTGACAACAGACCCCATCAGTAAAAAGACAATACCAAATGACAACCAGAGCAATATATTTAAAGCTTTGAGGGAAAATAACAGTCAATCTAGAACTCGACATCCTAATAAAACTGTTATTCAAGAGTAAGAGCAAAGGCCGGGCGCCGTGGCTCACACCTGTAATCCTAGCACTCTGGGAGGCCGAGGCGGGAGGATTGCTCAAGGTCAGGAGTTCGAAACCAGCCTGAGCAAGAGCGAGAGGTCATCTCTACTAAAAATAGAAAGAAATTAATTGGCCAACTAAAAATATATAGAAAAAATTAGCCGGGCATGGTGGCACATGCCTGTAGTCCCAGCCACTTGGGAGGCTGAGGCAGAAGGATTGCTTGAGGCCAGGAGTTTGAGGTTGCTGTGAGCTAGGCTGACGCCACGGCACTCACTCTAGCCCGGGCAACAGAGTGAGACTCTGTCTCAAAAGAAAAAAAAAAAAAAGTAAGAGCAAAATAATAATTTCAGACATATAATATATACCAGTAAAAACTAGTAAAGCATAAAGTCCAACCATATAAAACTGCCAACATTAAAACATTTATGACCTGCAAATACGGCAATTTTATATAGTACAATCTAATATTTAAGAAAATAGAAAAATATTTAGGTGAGATACAAAAAACAGCTAGCAGAGATAACAATAAAACATTTGTTACATCTAAATATGCATGGCTTAAAAGTAAATATAAAGATATATAAATATTAGTTTGGGGGAATTAACAAAGAAATTAAAATATCAAAGTATAATAATCTGTTCTATTACAATTAAAGTTTTAAGAAAACCACTCTAATTACAGTATGAAAGGAAAACTGAGATACTAAAATGTCAATTTAAAATACTGTAAAATTTTACCAATACAATAACTGAGGATCTGGAAGTCGGATCACATAGAACACAATCAAGTTGTTGGAAACTGAAATAATCTGTGCAAGCCTGTTCACCCAGCCAATAACAAGATTGAGAGGATAAGACTCAGTGCCACACTGAAGCTGCAACTTTGAGGATCACACTTTGAGAACAATTGTTCTAAAACATAGACAAGAATTCTAAAAATCTGTTAGCTGACACCATTTTTTCAACTTGATTCACAAAAACTGGCTCACAGAACTACTGGGGACGTGGGAACTCTGCCATCCCACCTCCTTTGCCTGACACTTCCCAGCCCAATCTTGCTCTTCCCTGTACTTTTGCCCTCACTCAAGTAAGAATTTTAATCTGCCCATTTGAGAATAAGGGCTATGCTGGGGATAGGAGTTAATCAAATTAAATCACACCATAATTTGCATTAATGTAAGGTTTTACGACATGATCAGTTAGTACTTATCAACAAATTTGTATGTATTAGTTTATTTAGTCCTCATAACAGCCCTGTTAGGTTTCATTACCATCCCTACTTTAAAGGTAAGGAAATTGAGGTTCAGAGAGATCAGGAAACTTTCTCAAGGTCAGATGGTGATGTAAACGGAGGAGCCAAGATCTAAAACCAAGATGTCTGGGTCTACAGCCCATGCTCTTAAGAACTATGCTAAACTATTTCCCTAATTAAAAGGCTGGTCTATTACTGACAAAATAAGACTAAACTAAGGCAGAATTAATACAAATGTAGAGGAAAACTGAGCAACGAAGCAGAATCAACTGGACTTAATGAATGACTGCACGATGGAGGAGTGGCAGGAATTTACAACAAGGAAAGAAATTAGAAACTGTAGACGATTCTCAAGTTCCTGCTGTGGGTAATTCATTCCTTTCAAAATATTACTGCTCACTGACAACGCACCTAGTCACCCAAGAGCTCTGATGGGAGCTGTACATGGATGCTGTTTTCATGCCTACTAACACAACATCCATTCTGCAGCCCATTGATCAAGGATTCATTCTGATTTTAAAGTCTTATTATTTAAGAAATATATTTTGTAAGGCTATAGGTGCCGTAGCTAGTGATTCCTCTAATGGATCTGGGCAAAGTAAACTGAAACCTTCTGGAAAAGATTCACCATCATAGATGTCATTAAGAACACTTGTGATTCATGGGAGAGGGTCAAAATATCAACATTAACGTGAGTTTAGAAGAAGTTGACTCCAGCCTTCATGGATGACTTTGAGGGGCTCAAGATTTCAGTAAAGGAAATCACTAAAGATGTCATGGAAATAGCAAGAGAACTAGAATTATAATAGAAGTGGGACCTGAAGATGGGACTGAATTGCTACAATCTCATAATAAAACTTGAACACATGAAGAGCTGCTTCTTGTGGATGAGCAAAGAAAGTGGTTGCTTGAGGTGGCATCCACTGGTAAAGATGTTGTGAACAGTGTTGAAATGACAACAAAGGACTCAGAGCATTACACACACTTACTTGATAAAGCAGAGGATTGACTTTACTGTGGGTAAAATGCTATCAAACAGCATCATATGCTACACAGAAATCTTTTGAAATGGAAAAGTCAATCAGTGTGGCAAACTTCATTATTGTCTTATTTTAAGAAAGTGCCACAATCATCTCTACTTTCAGCAACCACCACCCTGATCAGTCAGCACCCATCAACATCAAAGCAAGACGTTCCATCATCTTCCAAAAAGATTACCACTCACTGAAGGCTGAGACGATCGCTAGCACTTTTTTAGCAGTAAGATATTTTTAAACTAAGGCATATACTTTTTTTAGATATAATGGTATTATACACTTAAAAGACTATAGTATGTGTAAAACATATCTTTTACGTGCACTGAGAAACCAAAAAAATTCATGTGACTCACTTTATCAAAACATCACGGTATCAGCTAACACAAACCCACTCTATCTCCAAGGTATGCCTGTATTAGTCTTTAAATTAAAATTCAAAAAGCTTACATAATAAGAAAACCATAAATACATTCACTACCAAATATCACAATGTATTTCCAATACTAGCATCATCTAAAATAAGGTGCCCAAGTTTTTTTCAAAGTGAACAGAAATTTGTATACAAATAACAATTTTCAATTGGCAATATGGGTAAGTTATAGACTGCTAGCTATTTTAAAAATGCAATTTAACAGTAAAACAGCTCAATCAACTATTTATTAAGAATAATTTTTGGCCGGGCGTGGTGGCTCACGCCTGTAATCCTAGCACTCTGGGAAGCCAAGGCAGGAGGATCACTTGAGCTCAGGAGTTCGAGCCCAGCCTGGGCAAGAGCCAGACCCTGTCTCTACTAAAAATAGAAAGAAATTAGCCAGACAATTAAAAATATATAGAAAAAATTAACCTGGCATGGTGGCACATGCCTGTAAACCCAGCTACTCGGGAGGCTGAGGCAGGAGGACCCCTTGAGCCCAGGAGTTTAAGGTTGCTATGAGTTAGGCTGATGCCATGGCACTCTAGCCTGGGCAACACAGTGAGACTCTGTCTCAAAAATAAAAAAAATTCAGATGAAAATAATACCATATAACCAGAAACTTCAAGATAGTTCTTGAATTCAAGTACTAAAATCCAAGCCACAGGGATTCTGAGTCTTCCAAGTGGGTATAATTCACAGGAGAGAGAGGGCTTCAGTTTGCATCTGTGCACACATGTGCTTGTGTGAGTAAACTTGCATGCAACTAGGTTTTCATTTCTCTTTTCATGGGGGAAGGAGGTACAGAACTGCAAAGGCCTAATGGAGCCTAGGGCGATGACCATGAAGACCCAGGATTCCATGGCTGCTTAGGTCCAATGCATCTGCTTATTCACTGCCTCCTTTAGGAGGTCATTTGAATGCTATACTGACAGACTCCATCAGAATAGTGAGGCTCTGCTACTCTGGGGATAAAGCATTTAATTTGAAAATGCATTCAGTACAGGGCAGCTGAGACAAACTGTATCATCATGTTTTCCATGGTCTGCTGGTTCATCACTAACCAATAACCACACCAACGTGCCCAAATTTTACCCCTATAAAGGGAGTCATACTCATGAATAGGCAAAGAACAAGTATATCCCATTTGAGAAGGTTCAGTAGCTTGAACAATCAGAACAATCAGAACAAGCTAACTGGCTCCTATTGAGGCAGAACTAATGGAAGAAACACAGGAGACCTTGAATTTAAAAAAATAAATAAATAAAACTGAAAACTCTCGGAGAAAATTAAATTACAAGTATAAGGCAAAAAGCCCTGCAAGAATTAAATAAACACAATTTCCACATTTAAAAAAATTAAAAGACATGAAAAACAGAATGGCAATTCCTAAGAAGCAAATTAGCAGTCTGGAAGATCACATTTAAAAACATCTATTGAAAAAGAAAAGTATAAATAAACATATACCAAGCAAATGCAAAAAAACAACCAAAAAGGCAAAACTCCCTC
The DNA here is from genome assembly GCA_963574885.1 of Lepilemur ruficaudatus. NCBI lineage: Eukaryota > Metazoa > Chordata > Mammalia > Primates > Lepilemuridae > Lepilemur > Lepilemur ruficaudatus. The sequence goes on from CAUYRT010007389.1 coordinate 20,776, forward strand.
CAAAGGGAAGAAAATATTAACATTACCTAAATCTAAATTCTAAATTCAAGTCAAAAAGCATTAAATAGGACAAAGAGGAAGATTCTCCACCCAAACTGTCAAAAATTGTATGAAACAAACAAAGAGAACTAAAAAGAGCAAAAACAAATGAAAATGCACAAACATGATATTAAAATAAAAGATTTTATAGTTGTCAAGCTCCCATTTCTTTATCCAATTTCTGAAATATAGAAAATTATGGCATGTTTGGCTACAAAATACATTTCGTGAAAAAAACCTAACCTGAACTGGCATAAAGCTATTTATATCTTTAGTTACCCTATTTAGTGTAAATATCGTTGCGGAAATATTAAGGCATTTGATTATAGGGTACTACCACAGAACCTGCTGGAAATCTAAGTATCATCTTGTCCTTCTAAAATGTGAACATTTGTGCATCCCCAAACACGGAATCTATGAATGAACATTTTTAACTCAAAAATAGACAACTAGTTTGTTTTACTATGGCCACAAAATTTTAATAGTGTAACCTGCCCATGATAGAAAAAAAATTCCAAAAATTAAAAAGATTTCACTGACTATATATATGGGTATAATTCAATAACCCTTTAAAAAATAATAGAAAGATGACCTTTCCCTCCAAAAGTGAAATAATTGCTAATTAAGGAATAATACTGTTGTTTGAACTGCATTTTTTTTTTTTTTTGAGACAGAGTCTTGCTCTATTGCCTGAGTTAGAGTGCCCTGGCATCAGCCTAGCTCACAGCAACCTCAAACTCCTGGGCTGAAGCAATCCTCCTGCCTCAGCCTCCTGATTCTCCTGCCTCAGCCTCCCGAGTAGCTGCAACTAAAGGCATGCACCACTACACCCAGTTAATTTTTTCTATTTTTAGTAG
>CAUYRT010007391.1:0-13143 GCA_963574885.1 Lepilemur ruficaudatus
CATGCCTGTAGTCCCAGCTACTTGGGAGGCTGAGGCAGAAGGATCACTTCAGCCCAGGAGTTTGAGGTTGCTATGAGCTAGGCTGACGCCACAGCACTCCAGTCTGGGCAACAAAGTGAGACTCTGTCTCAAAACAAAAAAAAAAAAAAAAAAAGGGTCAGTGGAGCACCAACCTGCCAAGGAGCACGCACCACCCACAGTACGGGTCTCTGTGAGCAAGGCAAGACACGCAGTCCAGGTGCTGAGCACAAGAGGCCACAGGAACCTTTAGAAGCTATGACAGCAAAGAGGATGTGAGGCCAGCAATTGAAACACCAGTGGCTCACCCACAAATGTGTCCATGGCCCTGCCCAGAGGCCCCTCCCAGCAGCCATGCCCTGGCACTCACTGTGCTCTGAGTCATGACATACAGGTGTTCGAAGGTCCCATCAAAGGTGAGGTCTCTGCTCACTGCAGACCCCTGCTGGATGCTCTGTGTGGAGTATGGGTGGCCATCGCTTCCTGGGCCCAAGTAGACCTGGGATCAGAGATCACAGGGTCTGGGACCCAAGTCCACGGCCACAGGCCTGACGCCCTCTCCTACTCCCTACCATTGAAGCAATTTACAGACAGAATTTCCTCCTGAGCAGTCAGAAGTCATACCAACCAGCCCAGAGATTAGAGGGAAGTCACAGGTAAACACTACCCAGTCCTGGGAAGAGAAGTGTAGGTCATCTCTCCCAACCCCAGGGCTTGCAGGGATAGCTCCATTCAGGCTGGGTCCCCAGCAGCCTGTCCCCTCCAGACCCTGGGGCAGGGCCCAGTACTTCCTGTGGGCTCACCCTGTGAAGTTGCCCTTGACTATCACCCAGGAAAGCGATGGTGTGTCCATCCTCCATGGTGACTGCCACAGCTGTTAGCTGAACCCCTGGCCACTCCAGAACTGGCATGGCTTCCAGCGGGACCCGGCTGGCCATAGGGCTGGGTGTGTGGTCTGAGCCACAGGGATAAGCATCCAGGGTGTCCTGCAGGTAGCAAGAAGCATCAGTAAGTCCCTCCCTGGGTAACCTCCCCTGCCCCATCCTCCCTAGACAGCCTCATCCCATCCCTACTCTCTCTGCCCACACTCCCTGACACCCCCGCCCTGGACACCATCTCCACAGTCACATCCTTAGTCCTACAGCAGTGGACTGATCTCCAGCCACCTTGGACAGTATCCACTGGCTCCCTGCCCCTCTGCTGGTCCCTACCTCTGCCTGTGGCCCCATCTTCTCCCATCCCTGGCCTGGGAGCTGCTTCCTCTAGTTTGTGTGGTCAGCCTGCTCCTAGACCACAGCTTGCATCTTCACCTCCGAGTCCACTCACCTGGGCCCTCTCCGTCCCATGACTCCGTCCCCATGTGTGCCTCTTCCCTTTTTATCCATTCCGAGGCTAGAGCCAATCAAGTCCCAACCTCACCTTCCTCTCTTGCTCAAGAACCTAAAACAACAGGTCTCAGCTCCACATTCTAGGTCCTTGCCCCTGCCTAAGAACCCCAAATACCCTCTCTCTCAATCCACCCTACACAAGTGCCACCCCTTCAGCATCCTGGTCCAATCTAATCCCTGTACTGCTCTCTGCTACCCAAATGCCACACCTGTGCTAAGGTCCCTTCTATCACCCCAGGCAAAAAGAAAACACTTAATATCTGTCAACCTGATCATCCCACACCGCCACCGGCTTCCCTTCAGACTCCCTGGGCGGTGGCCTCAGAGAAGGAAAAAGGCTGGGGCAGTGCTGGAACTCACCACCGGCAGCTGTGCACAGTCCGAATTGACATCATACTCGATGTAAGCCATCTCGGTCCCATCCTCAGTACGGCCCTCCCGGGTGTAGCAAGCATCTCGCGTGCGATTAGCAAGACGGTCCACCTCGTCCAGGGGAAAGGCACAGAGGGCAGAGGCTCCAGATGCCCCAGCAGCTGCTGAGGGGGGCCGGCCCACAGTGGGGGGAGCAGCTGAGGAAAAGGCTGCAAAGAGCACCTCCCCTTGGGCCACCTCCCCGGACGTGGCCACAGCTGCAGCCTGGATCAGCCCGTAGCGGCCACCCTGGCAGGCCAGAGGCAACTCCACGTAGGAATAGTACTGCTGGTCCCGGAGGCACACTCGAGACACATAGGCACGGAAGGCTCTAGACTGAGCCTGCAGGTCCCGCCGCATGAACAGGAAGTAGGCACTGGCCCCGCGTGCAAAGGCACTCACGAAGTGGTGGCTGTACTCAGAGAGGCGGCCCACTGCCAGCTTGGCTGTCTCCTCATAGGAGAAGGCGGCTTGGGGATCCGGCGGCTGCAGGGCCCGGGTGGTGATGGGTGGGATGCCACCCCCCACACCTCTGCTGGTGTATCCTCGCCCCACGAACAGGAGGGGCTCCCCTGCCAAGCCCTGGGCTACCAGCCCCACCGTGCTGACCGCAGGGTCATTGGCAGCCACATACTGGGTATCCCCAGGCCGCTCTGGTCGCAGCAGTAACTGCCCAAGCTGCCCCAGGCGCCGCTGCTCACAGACACCCTGGTGCACACTCCCGCACACCACCAGGGCCCCCGGGCTCACCAGGAGCAGCTGGTTCAGGTTGTTGGTTGGCTGAGCCTGGGGGCACTCATCAGGCATCACGGGCGGCAGGCAGTCCCTGCTGTCTAGCACAGGGCCAGTAGACACTGTGGCCTCCAGCTGCAGCCCAGGGCTCAGCTGGAACAGGAAGTTGGTGGCCCCTAGGTAGAGGGTGCCTGAGGTGGGGTCCCTTGCCAGGTGCTGCAGATGCGTGCCATTGGGAGTAAAAGCAGCCGGTGGAGGGGGCTGGAGGGTGAGGACCCACCCGGCCCAGAGTGTCTGGAGAAGAGCTGGGCCAAGAGCAGGCATGGTCACCTGGCAGGGAGAGAAGTCGAGTGTGGCTCACACGGACACCAGAGCACCCCGGAACTACCAGTGAGAGATAAGGCTGTAACATGGCCAAGATGCCCCTCCTAATCCAAGGGGTGAGCAGAGAAGGACCCCAGGACCACACACCAGCCAGGAGTCAGAAACAGGATACACTTCTGGAAACTTCAACACTGCCCATTCTTTTGGGAGACCTGCTCCCTACTCCACCCCTGCTCCCCTGCACTGCCCTGTGCCACCACAAGGATCAGAGGATGAGGGCCTGGAAGGGGCCGGAGAGCAGGTAATGGGAAGGAGGGGCCCAGACCCCCAGGGAGTGAGAGGGCCCTCTGCAGGGATGTCAGCTTCCCAGGCAAAAGGAAGAGGGAGGGTGGGGTCTCATGTGCCACCAGAATGTTAGAGCAAGACAAGAACTGGGTTTTAGGCCAGGAATCCAGAAAGGCAATAACCACAGAACCAACGGGCCTGAGAGAAGAGGGAGGTTCCAGCTGGGAGGGGTGGGGCCTAAAGGCAGGGCTGTACCTCGGAGCCCTCAGCATAGGTGGGGGTCACGTGTTTTAGATGCGTAGGCGTGAGGTCAGGCTCACCTGGCAGGGCTGGCTGGATCAGCAAACAGCATGACCTGTGTGGGAGTCACCTAGCCAGGGGGAAAGCAAAGTATGAAGCTGGGGGCTGGTCTGCAGGCACATGGGAGCCCCGAGCTCCCCACCAGGGAGGCGGCACAAAAGTGCCCCCTCCCCACTGCCCAGCCTGTTGGTGGAGCTGGGCCCAGCCTGGCCCTCAGCCACCAAACACATTCCACAGAGCACGCCTCCTCGGAGCCCACACGAGGAGGGGGAGGGCAGCAGAGCTGAGCACCAGAGGGGCCTGGGAAAGGTCAGCTGGGAGGGAGCCCCATGGCCAGCAGGGCCCATAGGCCACTGGCATGGCCCTCTCCCTCTGAGGTCCCTCTTTCTGCCCAAATTCTACCCTGTCAGGGCACACAGGTATACCACTTCCACACAGGCCAGGAGCTGTCCTAGCTCAAATGACCACCAGCACATTGGCACATACACATTTGCACACATACCACCCATCTGCATGTGCGCGTGCACACACACACAGATGCATACAGATACAATCTGCACACACAGAAACACAGACACACCCCCATGTTCAGATACTGCATAAAGATACATCCATATAGAGACAACCCTCCCAACACAGAGAAACATACTCTGCACAGGCATGTCACCTCCACCCACCACAGACACAGACACCACATACACATACACTTCCTAGTTCGAGCCCTAAGTCCTAGAGAGCTGTAGAATCCAGGCCATTCCTTGCTATTTCCTCTCCTGCCAGCCAGAGTAGTGCCAGCACCTAGGATGTGGGAAAAGGGGGCAGGAGGTGGTGTCCTAGAGGAAGCCACCATGCCTGGCTGTGCCTCCCATCCCCACATGCATCCGCAGGACCTCCCCAGACTTTGGGTGCCTGCTCTCCTCCCAGACCCCTCCCTGGGCCCCAGCTGAGGCTCTTGAATCCCTGAACCAAAAAGCCACAGCAACGCTACCTTCCCCAGCCCTCAGTGGTCCCCAACCAGGAGCACCAAAGTTGGTGAAGTGTTGGGACAAACCATGCATCCCAGACTGAGAGAACTTGCCCTACTTGCCTGTGCCCAGGCCACGTTGCCCAGCCCCTCCCACCACCCAGCTGCCGGCTGTCTGTGGAGAACAGCTCATCCCGGCACAGGCCTGAGCAGGGTACTCCTGAGGCTGCCTCAAAGTGAGCAGGGCTGGGCACAAGGCTCAAAGGAGGGTTCTGCAGCCTAGTGGGAGCAGGGACACTGTGGCCACAGCCCGGTGGGAGCAGGGGGGCCCTGGCCACAGCCTGGCTGGGCACTGCTCCCAAAATAGCTTGGGGGTTTCCATTTTTAGTGTGCAGAGAACAGGGCAGCTCTATGGGAGCAGGAACAAGGCTGCCTCTGTTTGCCACCCAAGGGGGTGGCGGGGAGGGGGCAGCGGGGAAAGTCTCGAACCCGGCCAGAATCTCAGGACTGTGGCAAGTCCAGGCTGCCCAGGAGCCCCCCACCTAGTTTCCAAGGGACAAGGAAACAAAGTTTCTTGCTCTGGGAAGACAGGGCCCGCCTAAGGATAGGCAGAGGCCACCGCCTACACTTGGCTACTACGCCCTCCTCCTGCCACCTTATGCCAGGGATGTGCCTTGGGCATAGGGTCCCGCAGTTAGACCAACAATCACTACTTCATTTGCTTATAAATATTTGCTCAAAGCCTACTGCCTGCCAAGGATCTCCAGCTCTCAAGGGGCAGCAACAAAACCACTCCCCGAACATGAAATCACAACTGGACTGAGGGGCCTCAAAGAAGAGATGGGCGGGATCAGAATAGCTCCTGGCCAGGCCACATACGAGGTCAGAGGCTGACCCAGCCCTGGACAGGGAAAGCTGTCTGGCTTCTTCAACCACAGTCCTCCCCTGAAATAGGGCCTGACACCCCTTTCCCTTCCCTGCATGCCCTGGGTAGGGGAAGAGGAAAGGAAGAAGGGCAGTGACCTGTTCTCCTCTGTTCTGGGCACACACGTTTCACTTAACCTCTGCCACAGGCCACAGAGCAGCCCTCAGCCCCTCCAACCTAGTCCCCACCAAACCTCACAGGATCTTCCCTAAGCAGAATCGGAGTATATCTCCTCCCCTACCTCCAGAGACTCTGGGGCACCCCAGGGCCGGAGAGATAAAGGCCTAACCCCTCCAGTCCACACCTCTCCCATCTGATCCATGCCAGTGCTCCCCCACACATGCCCTTCGTTCCTGCCAGCATGAACTGCAGCCGTTTCACTCCTCCAGCCACCACTGGCTCTCCACGCTGCCTGGAATGCCCACTCCCTCTCTATCCCATTAACTCCTACGCTCAACCACCATCTCCCTGGGGAGCCTCCCATCTTCCCAGGCTCCTAAGGAGGCCACTCCGTGTGGTGGATGGAATGGACATATCCAGCCACCACCAAGGGGTATATGGCAGCTCTGCCTGGGGCTCTCTGAGCCTCAGGTTTCCCATTTGTAGAATGGGAGGCAGGAATGCTCTGACCAGTAAAAGTGATGGCACTAGTGACACCAACCAAGACCACTTGTCTCCCTGGACTTGAAGTTACTGGAAGGCAAGGAGTATGATCTGGAGGCCTCAGCAACTTACACAGATGTTAGCACAGAGTAGGTGCTCCCTGCACGATGAATGAACCCCCATTTCACAGCCAAGGAAACCCAGCCACTAGGGGAGATATGGGGCTCATGCCCCTCTCCAAGCCACTTGGCCTCTCAAAGCGCAAAGCTGTTGGCCTCACTTTTATTAAGGACCAGGCCAGAGCAGACTGAAAAGGCTGGTCTGGAGCCAGGCCTCACATCCCCAACTTCCATAGCCCATCTTGCACACTCCCCATATCTCAGGCCCTGTCCAGGCTCACAGCCAAAGCCTAACTCTGCCTGTGCCCAGGCCTGCCTGGCAGTCTCTTCTGGGCCCACCTTTCTCTGAACATCTTCAGCAGGACTCAAGACTGACTAACTTCCGTCTGCGAAGAGTAAGCACTTTCTGGATGCCCCTGGAACTGTCCTCACCAACCAAAGGGGCTCACTAACTTGGCCCTTTCATACCTGCAGAGGGGCTATACAACTCCCATTTACCTTGTCTGGCGGTTAGTGGGAAACTGGCCTTTCCTCTCCCCGCTCGTGCTGAACTCCGGCGTCCACCAAAGAGGTGAGTTACTCATTGACAGTGCAGTGGTGCACCCTGCCCGCCCTGTTTTCTGCGTGTTAAGGTGGGGTGGGGAGAGCCACCATTTACCAAGCACCTGCGATGACCCAAGGCGCTCCTCAATCACCCACCGAGTGTGTTGGTGTACGGACAGGAGGGTCCCTCTCTGGGTGTCAGGAGGCGAGAGGTCTGCCTTTGTCAGTCCCACCAGGCACAACCAGGAAGGGCTGTTACTACTGAGGGGAAGCCTAGACCCTCCTCCCACCCCGGACCGCGCGGCGAGGACCCCACCAGTGGCCCTGGAAGGGCGGGGAAGGGGCTGGCCCGGTCCCCGGCTGCGGTGGCGAGGAGGGGGCGCGGAGGAGCAGCTCCACCTCCTCAGTCTCCCAATCGCGTTACAGGCGGAGCCGCCAGAGTTTCCCTTCGCGCGGAGAAGTGTGTTCCCAACTCCGAGGACCGAAGCCGCCCACCACTCACCCGGGCTGCCCCTGCCCGGCGGGATCCAGCCTCAGGCAATCCCACTTCGGGAACCTGGGTCCTCGCCGCCCCGGCCCGAGCCCTGCACTCACCACCCGGCCGGGCCCCGCGGGATGTGCGCGCAAGGTGGGCGCCGGCCGCTCCGGCCTCAGGATCTGCGCGCGCGGCCTCCCCCCGCAGAGGTGGGTCTGGCGGAGCCGCAGCTGTTACCCGGAGACCGAGAGGCGGAAAACTGCGCCCGCTGCCCGCCCCTCCCGCCGCGGCGCTGCCACCGCCGGGAACAAAGGAGACAAAGCCGCGTCGGCCGGGCCCGGCTCCGCTCCTTCCCCCCCTCGCCCGCCGGGCCGCCCTCCCCCCGCCCGCCGCCCGGGCCAGGCCGGAAGCAGGCGGGAGAGCCGGGCACGCGGCCCCGAGCCGCCCGGGACCCCGCATTCCAGCCCCGCGGGCTCCGCGTCTGCCTAGGGCTGGGGGCTCAACCCCTCCCGCGTGGGGGAGGGGCAGGCTGCACGCGGCGGTAGCCATGGCAACGTGGGTCGCGGGGGAGGGTGAGGAGCAGAGTTCCGTGCGTGGGCGGCGCCGCCCCGCCCCCGCCGGGCCTCACCTGCAGGAGCGTTGGAACCGGAACTGGGAGCGCTCCCGGGATGGGTGGGGCTGAAGCAGGGGGTCGCGCCCCGCACCCCAGGTGCAGGTGGTACAGCGCCCCGGCCTCTTCCCGCCCCGCCGGGGCCTGGTCGCACCCGCGCGTTGCTCACCTGCCGGGCCTGTTTGCTAGCCACTGCCCCCTCTGCGCTCCCTTTCCCTTCCTGTACCCTGCTCCCGTGGTCGTCCTCGCCTAACTTTCTTTACCTGAATTCCCCTTCGCACCCGGCCCGGCCCCCCGCCCTTTCTCCCAGGAGACCCCAACAGCCAGCCCCTCATACCGGCTCCCACCTCCGGCTGTTTGAGGAGAGCACAGGCTTTGGACCTGGGCGCTATCCACTAAGCCATGTAATCTGACACCCTCCCTCCCAAGCGTATTTGCTCACCGGCAAGTGGAGTTAATACCACCTAGTTGGGCTGTTACAGCGGGGCACCTCAGTTGCAGGGTGCACAAGCAAGGGCTCATTTCCTTCCTTTCTTCCCAGGCTGTACCTGGACCCACCCCAAGCTGAGAAGCCTTGGCAAGTCTGGACTCCCTCACTGGCAAACACCTGGGCCTTCTGCAGAGGAAACGTTGGCAGATGGGTTCTCTCCTGAGGCCCGTTTGTGCCCTGTGCAGGGCCCTTCACACTTTGGCATGCTCAAAACACTGAGAAGCCGGGACCCAGCTCAGCCTATTAGGACTTTTGGAGGACTTTGGCTCAAGGCCATTGGCACAGCTTCCTGGGAGGCAAAATACACATCACCTGAAAGCCACCAAGGTTTTTCCACAGGCTAGGGGAAGCCTCAACCAGGAAGTTGAGGTCACCCACACTAGCCACTGCCCTAAGAGCTAACACTCAGACACCCTCTTCCCACCTCTCACCCATTACCAAGGGACTCCTGTCACTCTCATCTTCCAGGCTCTGTGCCTTTCAAATTCTCCCAACCTCTCAGGTCACCTTTTTTCCTCCACCCCTACTTCTAGCACCTGAGTCCAGGCTCTCAGCATCTTGTCTGCACCAGCATGGCCATCCCTCCCCAGTTCCCCCTGGCCTCTGACCTCAGAGACCCAACCTGGCACTCCAGGTCCTCCACCTCATTGTCTACCTTAAGCCCCACGACTCCCCCACACCCATCACCACCTCAGCCAGGACAGTTTGTCCCAAGTTACTCACCCACCTTGGCTTGCCTGCTACTGCAGCTTGTGGGGGCCCTTTCCACATACCTGGAATCCTCCCTTCCCCAAATCCATTCACTCAAGTGTACACCCTTCAGGACCTACCCTGCCCCAGAGAGGAATCTGGGACTTAAGAATCCCACAGCCCCTCTCGTCTATACACAGATATGGTACCTCCTGCCTCATCAGAAGTGTGTACACTAAGTGCAGAGGTCATTCCATCCCATGCCATTCTGGGAAACCACTACAGGCCAAGAATGGAGTGACCAAATAACTGAAGGTCTAAGTCCTCGGAGGTTCAGAGAACCCAGGGGGCCACTTGGGCCATGCTTGCTGCCCAAGTCTGAGCAGAGGCTCCAAGAAGGGAGGGTGCTTCGTGGGAAACGGGCTAGAAGGGGCGGGCAGCAAGTAGAGTTGAACTCCTGGGCTCAAGCGATCCTTCTGCCTCAGCCTCCCAAGTACTGGGACTATAGGTGTGTGTCACCATGCCCAGCTCTGTCTCCAGCAACATTTATCAATCAGTCCCCTAATCTCTCTTCACTACTCTCCTCTGGTCACTCCTCTCCCCCCATGACAGAGAAAGTGATCCAGAAGAGGGAAAGTAACCATGGGCCCCAATAAGCAGGTTCCACTCACTGCAACCCTCAGGCCATCTGATATAGGAAGGTCAGACTAGCAGAGTGCAGGCCAGGAAATCAAAAACAAAAATCCAGGCCTCAGGAGTACATTCAAAACAGTCCTGAAAAAAGGACCAAGAGATGTGAGAGGAACCAAAGCGGCGATGACGCTAACTCAAAGTCCAATCTTTGAGTCATGGATCTCAATTTCCAAGGGACAAAATTCAGTCTGAAGTAAATTGTTTTAAATAATAAAAACTTAAGACATTTTAATTGGACATTAGCACAAAGTTTTGGTAATTAAATAAATGAGTGTTGCCTACAAAGCAAAGTATGCCTGCTGGTAAGCCACACAGATGGTACTCCTTCAGGCTGAGGTTGTGTGCACCCCAGCTCAGCTGATTGCTGGGATTCTCTAACTAAATCCACACTCTGGAGGATGGTCCTGGGGCTAGCTGGCCCTGAACAGCATGTAGAGCACAGGCAGTGTGGCCACAAATGTCACACAAGTGAGCAGCGTGCTGTAGATGGTGTTCCTGTTGACATGGGCTTCTAGCCTCTGTTCCGTATCTGACAGTGCCAGCATCATGCTCCCCTGTTCCAGCAAGGAGCTGGGCAGAGCCCTGTCTGCTGGCTCCACCAGGCCTGTGTATGGAGCCTTTGCAAGCTGAACTTCCCCAGCCATTTGGCTGAAAGTCTTTTCTAGGCCATCAAGTTGTTCTCGTAAACCTTCTAGACATGACTGGACCTGCCTGGAATGACTAAGCTGCTCTTTCAAGACAGCTGAAAGGACATCTGTGTCTCTGTCTCGGGTGGGGGAAGTATCTGCCTGTGACCCAGAGCCCTGCCCTGGCCCCGCATGCACCAGGCCCCTCAGGTCCACCATGAGGTCATGGAGGTCCTTCTGCTGGAGGGAGTAGCTAGATGCCTGCTCTCGAATGGCCTCCTGGAGACTCACAGGCCCCTTCTGTGCCTCCAGGAGTAAGGCCTTCAGCTCCTGTAGCCGAACTCGGTTCACATAGGTAGAGCCAGCCACACCAATCAGGGCCCCCAGAACTGATCCAATGAGGGACCAGTTTTTGGTCCTCTCAGCCCTTGTGCGCTCCTTCTCGTGACTTTCCCGCACAGCCGCAGAAAAGAGGGAGAATTTCTCTCGTTCAGAGTCTTCTGCATGCAGATAAGCCAAGCGAAGCCTCTTCTCCTCCTGCAGAAGCAAAGCTGTGTTACATGGGTGCAAGGTGGCCCTCCAGCCATAGCCACCACCACTACCTTGTGCCTGGTACAGAGTACATGCTCCATAAACACATGCCGAACAAATGAAGGCAGCATAAACCTGGTTGGGTGAGGGGAGCAAAGGAATCAGGAGTGGTCAAAGTAAGCTACATAATCTTCCCACCTGAGCAGTCTTGGGTTTGTCCAGAGGTGCACTTGGTGTCTACAAAACTTACCTATAGGAAGGAAAGTATCTGGCACTCCCTGGGCCAGCCCCTCCATGGGACTCCCGCCTCAGCAATCTAGGTCCCAGACTATGGTGCCCTGGACTGTTGACTCCAGTCCTCTAGGAGGAAGTAGACAGGCTCTGGAAGCCTAGGGCCCTGTCCTTCCACAGGAGCTTCTGGCCTCTGTCCACCAGACTGGTCAGGGTTCCCACCTGGCCCCTCCATGATCTGCCAGGCCAAGGTCACTGTCCAGGTGAGAAAGGGCTGCCTTCCAAGGTACCTACCTGCAGCATCCTGTGCTCCAGAGTAGCCAGTTCCAAGTACTGATTGTCCTCCCTGGAGACACGGTCCAAGCGGTCCCTCACCTCTTTCAGCTTGGCTTGCTGAACTTCCAAGTCCTCTCGAGCCTCTCGGACAAGTCCTCGAGCCACCATGAACACTTTCTCTGCCTGCAGAGAGAACAACGGAGACCGCCTGTCCCTTCTCTCCACCCCCACATAGGCTCGGCTCCATTCCCAACAAGGTTGTGGCTAAGAAGAGGTCACTGGGGTGTGAGCTACAAAGGGTGGAAACAAATTCCCTTAGATACTAATCCTGGCTCACTCAGTGGTACTCAAAGTGTAGCCCCAGGCCACACCCATCAGAATCACCAGATTTTTATCCATTCAAGTAGAAATAACATGCCTCTGAGAAACGTGAAAACAGCAAACAATACACACACCAAACCCAGTTAACCCTCGCCTGATACAGACCACAGTAAGGAACCTATGTTTCTACACTACTTCCCATGTGTTGCCTTATTTATGCTGTATAACACCATGAAAAGCATTACTATGGTGTTTGTTTGTTTTAAGACAAGCTCTCACTCTGTTGCCCAGGCTACAGTGCAGTGGTGCAGTGACCTGAGGTGGAAGAATCCCTTGAGCCCAGGAGTTTGAGGCTGCTTTGAGTTATGACGATGCCACTGCCCTCCAGTCTGGGCAACAGAGCGAGACCCTGTCTCAAAAAAGAAAAGAAAAGGCAAGTCTGGATGTGGCTTCCCAGCACCACGTGGCTGGTGACTTGTTTGGCAGCAGCCACCATGCCACCTTTCCCAAGACAGAGGGCAGGCCAACCTTCCCAGCTCCCTCCTCACCTCAGTCACATTTCCCTGGGCCTCTCGAACTTCATTAAGTCCAACAAAGTCTTCGTATCTGTCCCACCAAGTCTTGGCTGTGGAGGATGCTCGTTGCTGAATGCTGTGCCCCAGGGCTCTTCCCAGCACTGTAAGGCGGTGATACAGCCCAAGGGCTGCCGCCTCTTCAGGTCTTTTCTCTCCAGGCTGGCTGGGGCCTGGGCTGCAGAGAGTCCTGATCATAAGGAGGTCCCTTCCAAGGAGACCCCTCCGTACCAGTATGTGGGACCCACCCACGATGTGCTGCATGGCAAACACAGGGCTGCACCCTGTCATCGGAAGATCTGCGAGGGGGATGCCAGACAGATCAGCTCATAATGGAGACAGGCTGGACAAAAGTCAGGTTCAAGGCCTAGGCACAGTTCAGACTAATTTCCACTAAAATCATCTAGACTGAGCACCACTCTGTTGGGCCCAGAGACTGCAGCCCCTGTGGCAAGAAGGTGGTCAGGCTTTGCCCTGGTTGCTTCTGGACAATGGAACACATTTGGGGAAGAACTTACGTAGGATATCATTCCTTCCACTTCCCTCCCCATGCCACACAACCAGACGCTCCCATTCCACCCACCTGCCCACATCCCTCAGGTCTCTCTGCTGTGACTTGGATGAGAATCCTGGTGCACAGTTTTCTGATATGAAAGAAAGTTCTCAAGCCTAAATTGTGTTCATGCTGACAAAGGCTCACAAAGATTCATAAAGACTCCCAGGGAAGTTGCGGAACTGTGGGAAGTTCAGGGAAGATTAAGATCCAGGGTCATGGCCAGGCGCGGTGGCTCCCACCTGTAATCCTAGCACTTTGGGAGGCTGAGGTGGGCAGATCGCTCAAGGTCAGGAGTTCAAAACCAGCCTGAGCAATAGCGAGACCCCATCTCTACTAAAAAAATAGAAAGAAATTAATTGGCCAACTAAAATATATAGAAAAAATTAGCCGGGCATGGTGGCTCATGCCTGTAGTCCCAGCTACTCGGGAGGCTGAGGCAGGAGGATCGCTTGAGCCCAGG
>CAUYRT010007392.1:0-14042 GCA_963574885.1 Lepilemur ruficaudatus
AGTTAGCCAAGTTGCAAATGTAAAGAAAAAGTTGTTGGAAAAAATTAAAGGTGCTACTCCAGTGAACACACAAAACACACAAATGATAAGAAAGCAAAACAGCCTTATTGCTGGTATGGAGAAGGTTTTCATAGTCTCGATAGACATTCAAACCAGCCACAACATTCTCTTTAAGCCAAAGCCTAATCCAGAGCAAGGCCCTCTCTTAAATTCTATGAAGGCTGAGAGAGGTAAGAAAGCTACAAGCTAGAGGCTAGCAAAGGTTGGTTCATGAGGTTTAAGTCATTACCATTAACATAAAAGTGCAAGGTGAAGTAGCAAGTGCCAATGGAGAAGCTCCAAGACATCCATCCACCTAAGATAACTGATGAAGGCAGCTACACTAAACATCAGATTCTGAATCTGTAGAAGAAACAGCTTTATATTGGAAGAGGATGCTATATAGGACTATCTAGAGAGAAGTCAATGCCTGGCTTCAAAGGATAGTTTCTCTTGTTAGGGGGCAATGCAGCTGGTTATGTCAAAGTAAAGCCAATGCTCATTTACCATTCTGAAAATCCTAGGGCCCTTGAGATTATGCTAAATCTACACTGTCTGTGCCCTATAAATGAAACAAAGTCTAGGTGACAGCACATCTGTTTAAGCTTACTTTGAGATCTGCTCAGAAAACAGATTCCTTTCAAAACACTACTGCTCATTGATCATGTATCTAGTCACTCAAAAGCTCTGATGGAGATGTAAAAGGAGATTAATGTTTTCATGTCTGCTAACATAACATACATTCTGGATGTGAGGGCGATCTGGCTGCAACATCTGTCACCCCATTGATCGCCAGGGTTGATTCGGCTGATCTGGCTGGCTAGGCAGGTGTCCCCTTCCTCCCTCACCGCTCCATGTACGTCCCTCCCGAAGCTGCGCACTCGGTCAAAGAGCAAGACCTTCCCCGCTAGAGGAGGACCGGTCTTCGGTCAAGGTTATACGAGTAGCTGCGCTCCCCTGCTAGAACCTCCAAACAAGCTCTCAAGGTCCATAACATACATTCTGCAGCCCCCAGATCAAAGAGTGATTTTGACTTTCAAGTCTTATTTAAGAAATAGATTTCATAAAGCTATATAGTTCCATGGACAGTGATTCTTCTAAAGGATATGGGCAAAGTAAATTGAAATCCTTCTGGAAAAGATTCACCATTCTAGATGCCATTAAGAACATTCCTAAAAGGAAGGACAAAATATCAATATCCACAAGAATGTGGAAGAAGGTGATTTCAACCCTCATGTATCACTCTGAGGGGTTCAAAACATCAGTGGCGGAAGTCACTGCAGATACAGTGTAAACGACAAGAGAATTAGAAGTAGAGCATGAAGATATGACTAAACTGCTGTCATCTCATCATAAAACTTGAGGAGGAGTTGCTTCTTGTGGATGAGCAAAGAAAGTGGTTTCTTGAGATGGAATCTACTCCTGGTGAAGATACCGTGAACACTGTTGAAATGACAACAAAGGATTTAGAATATTACGTAAACATAGTTGACAATGCAGTAGTGGGGTTTAAGGACTGACTTCAATTTTGAAAGAAGTTTTACTGTGTGGTAAAATGCCGTGAAATCACATGCTACGAAGAAATTTTTTTGTGAAGGAAGATTGAATCAATACAGCAAACTTTATTGTTGTCTTATTTTAATTAAATGCCACAGCCACCCCAACCTTCAGCAACTACCCCTTCCCTGATCAGCCAGCAGCCATAAAGAACGAGGCATGACCTTACATCAGCAAAAGATTACGAAGGCTCAGATGATTGCCACCATTTCTTAGCAATAAAGTATTTTTCAATTAAGGTATATACGTTGGTTTCAATGCTACTGCACACTTAATAGACTACAGTATAGTGTAAACATAACTTTTATATGCATCGGGAAACCAAAAAGTTCATGATTCACTTTATGGTAGTGGGCTGGAACAGAACCTATAATATCTGAGGTATGCCTGTATAAACAGCAGGTGAGTATAATATGTAAAGACTCTATTTTGTAGTACCAAGTGTTACTTCTACAGTTAGCAAGTTCTAGAGGCTCAGACTCGGAACCTCAAAGAGATGTCATACTGACAGAATTACAGAATCCCAATAAAAGTTGAAGGGCCCCTGAGGGACTACTTTGTCACACAGTTCTCAATTTTTTGTGGGTCACAAACCCATCTGAGAATATGATGAAAGCAGTACATCCTCTACCCAGACTCAGGCAAGTAGAATTATTATACATATACAATTTCGGGGGGTTCATTCACAGACACTTCAAAGCTCCTCCAGGGATCCCTATCCAAGACTAGTTCCTGAAACTTCCAGATGGACAAACAGACCCAGCAAGGATAAGCTGATAAGTCCCTTGCCCAAGGTCATATAGTGCCAAAGCTCAGGCTGGGCTTCAGACTTCTCAGACTACATTACACACCCTATCATCAAGTGAGTCCTCTGCCACTGTGGCTGTCTTCCTGCATTCCAGAGTTATGCCCCAACACTTGGAGATGGGCTTCTGGATGCTCTGACAGAAATGCTTCTGACCACACCCTCCTTCACAAATTAGGGTTTGTTAGTCCACCTAATTTAGGTTCTTACATAGTAGCCTAGAGTCACCTTGGGTATCCTAGTCATTCTGCCTGTTTAGCAGACCGTAGTCACAGGAAGCATCACTTTTGTCCGGGTATCCCAAGCACATTCATAAACCTCAGCTGCTTGTGAGTATTCTTTAAGCCAGGGTTCTTCAAAAACACAATTTCTCTAAGTGCTCTTCTCCTTCTTTCCTGCTAATTCAATCTCCTTCCCATCCCAAACAAAACTATACCCCCCTATTAAGTCACTTGGGTTGTTCCCAAATTACCCCTATCTTTTAACCCTTAATGCTCAAAGCTATCTCCACCTCTAAAAGGGGAGCACCAACATTTTCCAGCTCACAAAATTAAGTTCTTCTTTTAATCCTCTATTTCCATCATAAAGGTTTTAAC
The DNA here is from genome assembly GCA_963574885.1 of Lepilemur ruficaudatus. Lineage (NCBI taxonomy): Eukaryota > Metazoa > Chordata > Mammalia > Primates > Lepilemuridae > Lepilemur > Lepilemur ruficaudatus. Next base: position 2,998 of record CAUYRT010007392.1, read on the forward strand.
ATTTATGGTTCCTAATTCTGATAATTGCTGATACCTATAAAAAATCTTACCTCCATGTCTTTATTCTCTAAATCTGTCATAACTAAAAATCTTCCCATACCTGTTCTATCTTGTCAACATCCTCCTTCATCCTTGACTTGTTCTAATTACTCCTTTCCTCAGATCACACCACGCTCTCTGGAGCACAGAATGTCTCTTGTTAGCGTACTTCATAGGCAGAGATTAACTTATCTTGCAATTCATCAGGTTAGGGTCCTCTTCTTTTATAAAATTTTCATAATTCTGAATCAATTTCTCATTATCTAATCAATGACAAATGACGATTTTCTGGAAAAGTGCCTTCTTTTCTGGACTCCTATTATCTTTGTCACCCATCTATCCCCTCACTCATTTATTTACTATCTAGTAAGCACTAGATGGTGACAAAGTCTTGCTCACCATGAAGCTTATAGTTTCAGAGTAGAGACAGATTCTAGCACCAGCTTCTTACCATCTCAGTCATTTCGATTCAACAGGAATAGTTTGAAAACAGCAATAGTGCTGGAAAAGGCCTAGGAATCATCCAATTCAACCCCTCATTTTACATATTAGGGTAGTGAGGCTCAGAGAGATGAGGTGGCTAGCCCAAAGTCACAGAGGCAGTGTACCAGTGCTGAAGCAATACAGGTCTTCAACTCCAGTTCAAAACCAATTTTATTTTACTATACCACTTTACCTTATCGAAATATAGTTATTCCTTTTTCTCCTATACTATGCACTAACATCGACTAAGTGTGTACCTCTAGGCACACAATCATTTAACCAAAGAGGTACACAAAAGTCTGTATTCTGCACCCAAAGAGGGCATTAGAATAACAAATTTTAAAGAGCAGTCTTACAGATCATCTAACCAATAATACTAAAAATCAAAGTTAAAAATGACAAGCAGATTTTTTTTCAATCTATGACCACATAATATGTACCTTTCACGCCACACCTCCTTCATCCCCCAGAAAATTATGGCCTTATAGAGCCATTATTTTACTCTTCACTTGTGCTGGGGAGTTGGGAAAGGGGACTAAGAACCAGTGACATAATCCAACACCTTCCTTTGACATATGAGAAATCTCAAGTCCAGAGAGAGAAAGGGACTTGTGCAAAGTGAACCATCAAGTTAACAGTAGCTTTAAGTCAAAAACCAAGGTCTCGTATTTTCCAATTTGGAGTGATTTACACTGCTGGTTTAGGTTTATAAAACAAAGTTTTCTGGAAAGAGCTTCCCACTGCACAGGAAACCTCTTAAGTGCCCAGCTGCCCTTGGCCAGCTTAGTGTCTGTAAAGGAACAGGGTAGTCATCTCTTATCAGTTAACTCCTGGTTATGTACGGTGCAGGGAGGACATGCTTTTCAGGTCTGTATCTAAGAAAAGACTCCGTGAAAGGGGAGTTGAGAATCTGATTTCCGTGGCTAGCAAGGGCATCAAAGGCATCCAACACGTTCCTGTCACAGATAAACTGCAGCGCCAAGAGGATAATGGACTGGGACAAGGTCACATAGTGACTCGGTGGAGAAGGTAAAACTAGAACTCAGGGTTCCTGACTCCCAGACGTGGCACCCTTTCAAAGATGTGTTCATTGCCTCCTGCTCAGAGACATCCCCTCAGTACGCTGACGACAGGCCATCCTCAATTTACTGGCCTAAATACCGATTTAACATTAACATCGTGGAATTCGTGACACCCAGAGGGGGAGTCCCAGAAACTGTCCAGGCCAAACCCCCCATTTTGTCGAGGAAATCGAGGGCAAGAGAATGTTCTTTAGGCCAGAATTTTAGGCCTGGCTCAGACAAGGCGTCAAACCCGCCAGCAAGGCCTAGAAAGCCAGGAACCACAAATTCAGCCCCTGCTCTCCCAGGAGGTCTAGGCCCGAAGGGAGCCGGAGACCGAGAGCCTAAGCGGTCGGGACCCCGTAACCCCCATCCAGCCGCCTCTGCCCCGCCTTGGCTCGGCCGCCCGCCTCCCGGTCCCCAGGCCCGCTCTACAGTCGCCTCACCTACGCCGGCCCTGCGTCTGTTATTGTGGTTGAGAGGGAGGGAGAACTCTACAGACACTTCCCGCGGCCCCCACCGCCGAGGCGCTTCCGCTTCCGCCGCCGCTCGGGCAGTTCCGGAGTGTAGTCATCCGGGCTGGGCCTGCGCCGCCATGTCCATATTGGGTGTGGAGGACAGCGTCCAGGCGCGGCAGCCATGGTAAGTGTGGCATTTCTGAAGGCCTGGAGCTGCTCCTTCTTCACGTGACACTTATGAGGCGTTACCGAAGCGCTGAGGGTCTGATATGCGGGAGCCAGTGTGTTTGCTCTACAGTTCTGCTGATGCTCTGTGATCTTGGGTAAGCCTTTGGACCTCACCTTTTTCATTTGAAAAATAGGTAAGTTCCGATAGAGATTTTACCAGAATCCTTCAACTAAAAAACAGAGTACTGGTTTTTTTTTGCAGGAGGAGCAGTTAAATTAAACATATTACTGTTAAATCATCCCTTCTGTGATTTTGGGACATTGTCTCTGCACATAATTAATAGCATTTTACAGCTGAAAGGGCTTTCACATCAGTGTCTCCCTACGACTCTGACAGGCAGGAATCGACTTAATTATTTTTTTTCTTTGTTTAATGAGTAAGGAATTATCTTCTCTGAATGTCACACAGCTGGACTGAAATCCATATTTTTTTACCTTCCAAATCCCGTGTTCTTGCCCTTACATACATGTAACTAATATAGTTTAAAATACCTAGATTTAAATAGATACAAATACCCCGTAGGAAAATTGGTGTACATTGAAGCCCTGTAAGACACATGTTAGTAGACTATGATGCTGGAGAAGAAAACAACTCAAGATGGCTTGGGGGAGGCATCTTTTGTTCCTTATTCCTTTCTTGATTGAAAGGTGACCTGTTTCTTTCCCTCTTTCCCTGCTATGAAGACCTACTATTTCTTCCCCTCTTTCCCTGGTATGGTTTGACACCCTGGGTTTCAGCTTGTCTTAGGCAGTCACAGTTCTAGCTATCTTATTCCGTGTGTCAAACTATGTATCTTGATTTGATGGTCTTGGAGGACAAATGGAACAAAACCTCTTCATATTCAGGTACTATTCATCTTCATCCCAGCTTTCATATTACATTTTTCCTTCCTGTAAGTGAACATAAAATTCTACTCCCATGTTATTTGCTTCTGTCAATTTCTTTTATATTTAAACTTTAAAAAATGAAAGAATAAGACCTTGGATTTTTCTGTTTCCTACATTGTTCTGAAGAATAAATAGGAAATGTATATGAAAGTGTCTAACACAGGGCATGGAATATATAGCAGGCATTCAATGAGGTTTATTTCAGTGCAATTGGACTGACTGTTTAATTCAATTGAATGTGTTTTTCATTTGCTTAGCAATTCCCCTTTTGTAAAAAGTGTAGTAATAAGGCCAGAAATGCTCATGAATAAGCTAGGTTTCCCACCCCAAGTTTAAAAAATGAAACATTAGCATACCTACAAATCATTGTAATAAATGCTACATAGAGATATTTTCTCAGTGATATGAGTACCTGCTATATATAACAAAAAGTCAAAGCTAGTTTTAACATTTTGAGGTAGAACATGTAATGTGCATCCTTTTCTCTCTAAGATGTTCCTCGGTGGTGTGGATTTTCTTAGGGTCCTGAGTTATTATTCTTCACATACAGTGGCATCATCATGGGAGCCCTGAGCTCTGTAAGGAAGTTTGCTCTGCACTAAATGACCCTAAAACACTGTTATTTTACTTTTTAATTAAATTCTAAAATATCTCTTCTCATTTTTTCATAGGTTCTGGCATTGGCCTCTGCCTTTAAATTTCTTAGGCCCTATACAACAGATAATCCCTTTGTTATAATGATGTCTAACATTCAAGAGAAGAAATTTTGGTCAGGGATAGTGGTTGGAGTATGTTCACGGCCACGTTATATGCCTAGGGAGCCTGTGCAATGCACAACTGCAGAAGGTGCCACAAATATGTGAGATCATTCACTGCAGTGACCTGTGATTGTGCCTCTGCACTCTAGCTTGAGCAACAGGGTGTGACTTTGTTTTTTTCAAACAAAAAGTCTGAAATGTGACTTTTTTTTTGAGACATAGTCTCATTCTGTTGCCCTGGCTAGAGTGCCATCGCGGCAAGCTGGCTCACAGCAACCTCAAACTCCTGGGCTCAAGCAATCCTCCTGCTTCAGCCTCCCGAGTAGCTGGAACCATATGCGTGCACCACCACGGCCAGCTAATTTTTTCTATTTTTAATAGAGATGGGGTCTCGCTTGTTGCTCAGGCTGGTCTTGAACTCCTGACCTCAAGCTAACCTCCTGCCTCCACCTCCCAGAGTGTTAGGATTGCAGGCATGAGCCTTGAAATGTGATTCTTTAATGTGTTTCTTTGCCACATATAAACCAATAGCTGGATGTTAACAAAATTCAGATTAAGCCTTTGTAAATGCACCCTTTATCCTTGTAATGTGTATCAGACCTAGACAGTGCCTATGCAGGCTTTCTGAAACATGGTGCCATACAGTCTTTGATGTACCCTAAAAAAATCTCTAACCTTATGTATTTTGGAAGGGAAAGGAGAAATGGAGGGTGAGAGGAGGGGAACATTGTAAGTAAATTTAAAAAAATAACTAGAATGATTCCTGCCAGTTTGGCTGATGTCTCAGCTTTCTTTTCAACTTAATATTCTAAGTTTAAATTAATGCTCAATTAAAAATTTCAAATTTGAATCATAAAACTCATCCATCAGATTCTTTAATATTTTAAGAAAATGTGACAAATATTTTAAATGCTGATTATCCATAGACTAGTTCTTAACACAGAAAAATAATATAGGTGTGACTTAATCCTCATTTCTTTGTTTGAATTTGATCTTTTGTCTTGGACATTTTAAGGTACTTAATCACTTTTGAAAACATTCTATTTACCACATTATCTGGGGACTGCAGTTGCATATTGATAGGGAGAATATTTGGCTGGGCCCTAGGAGTCTCTTATTCCCACCCCCTACCCTTTTCCTGTTGAATGGCTAGCTGTAAAGACACATGACTAGGGTGGTAGCAGACATTTTTCTCATCACATATATGGAGTCTGTATAGGAGATGATGAAACCAGCATGTATGGAATTCAGAGACAATCAGAGGGCAGGGATGGAGGCTGAGGTTTCTGATAATGCCTGAATCTATGAATACAGCTGTACCTAAATTAAGACCCACCCTGAATCCTCCTAATTGCATGAGCCTACACATTTCTTGTTCAGCCTAAGCTAAGCTTCATTTAGATTTGTATCACTCTTAACTGAAAGAATCGTGACATATTCTCTATGCTGTGTTAGCCATTATCCTCCTCCATTACCCCAAACCTTCAGAAAACATTTGTTACCCTGAATAGCCTTGAAAGCGCTTGAGGAATGAAGATAGATGGGGGGAGTCCCACATGCACCAACGTGGTAGGGAACTAGGCAGCAGTATCATCAAGTGAAAGGAGGTGTTGTTGGAGAACTCTGCACAATTAGGGATACGGAGCATGTAGTTACCACAGGAATGTAAATGCTCTGGGGTCCTCTGAAATTGGGAGGACACCAGACTTCCTATGGTTTGTGGGATGAGAGGTCAAGTCATTTTGTTTGGGTAGGAAAGAGTGTGCTCCACCAGGCCAAGAGCTCTGGGTGACATTTTCCTGCTTTCTATCAAGACAAAAATGTTTCGGCTCCTGAGAGTATCATGACATATTATGACAAAAATAGGCAAAATAGGCAACTGCAGTAAGGGCAGCAAAATAGCAGGGGGTTGGCCTGAGTACCACCTTAGACATATAGAAAGTGTAGTGTCAAAGCATCTGTTGTTTGCTTGAGCTGCATCAACTTCTCCTTCTGGCAGTAATGCCTCAATATTCCTCTGGGGAACAATTCTTTGTCCTCTTCTAGTCCATACAGTAGGGCTGATCCACTCCTGGCTCCTGTAAGTGCTTGTAATTCAGTGCATTTCAGTGAGAGTTATACATGCTTACAGCTATAATGACTGCTTCAGGAATAAACCTCTTATTCTAACTAGTATAACAAGACTCAAACCTTTTGTTATAAGTTTTGGAAAAAGAAAGCTCTCTTCCACTGAAATTGTACTTCTAGAGCTACCAGGTCTACCACTGGGAATGGAGGTAGGGTGCGGTTGGGTGAGAAAACCTGTCTGTGAATAAAAACAACATTAAGGAAATATGGATGGATCCAAGAGATGGAGAGAGAAGTATCCAGCAAAATTTTTGGAGATCCTGGATATCCAGCTATGCATGCATTCAGAGATTCCTCTGGACTTCTTTAGGTTCAGGAGCCATAAAAGAATCCCTTCTCACCTCCATCCTCCACTCATTCACTCACTTATTTATTTATGTCACATTGAGTTGGGTTTTCTGTAAAGTCTGGGGAGTCTGATCAGTACTGGAGGTGGTAGGCAGAAAGTGTTATTCTTCCAAAGTTCAATATATTACATGTGATTTCTCCACTAGAGGGTGTAGCTCACCCTGCATTAGAAGCAAGCAATATTCAGAGAGGTAATGCTGGCAGGCATTTACTGTCGGGGAGACCTGTTGGGATGCTTTAGGGTCTTGGCCACAGAACTCACATCCCTGAAAGGGCTCCTGTCTTAGAAGGACTTGGAAAACAGTCAGATGACCAAGGCATGGCTACAGGCAGAGGAAATGGAACAGCACGAAGGTACCAGGTTGATACTTCATCTCAAGAGCCATGAAGCTTCCTTCATTGTGAAAAGAAAAAAAGGTAAGGGCAGGACTAGGAAATCAGTTTTATATTCCATTAAAACATGATGACAAGGCATGCCTGGATTGCTATGTTGAGAAAGAGTTTGAGGTCACATCCAACTGAGTGGCATGTACTACTATTCATTACTGTTACCTGGTGTGGGCATGAGGAGAAGCAGGAGGGTTGGATGTGATAGACAGTTGCCATCTACAGGTGAGATGTTTCTCAATGGGAGCACTATTGGCATTTGGGGAGAGTTCATTCTTACCTGTTCAGGACTATTCAGTGCATGTCAGGGCCTTAGCCCACTGAATGCCTAGTAGTGCCACTCCAGTTATTGTGACAAGTAAAAATCAAGTCCCCACATAATTTAAATGCCCCTTACGAGACTTGGTTCAAATTTACCTGAGGATTGAACTATAGATGCTTAAATTCTTCAAGGCTAAGAAATGAGGATTTTTCTTCTAGATCCTGAGAACAGACTGAGCTTGCCATCAGGAGGGGATGGGGCTTGAAGATGAGGATGGAAATGCAGACTCTCCAGTGAAGGGAAGAAGATGGGGAGTCAGGTAGAACCTGACAGTATGATTGATGTATCATCTCTGATTAACAACATGGCAAAGGGAGTCTCAGCTGTGACAGAAGAGGTATCCTGTTAAACATCAGTGGCACTTGGGGTGCCCTCATCCTACCTTTTTCATTGTCATTGGGTGTTTCTTTGGTCAGGATGTTATCTTCCTATGACAGTTGTCAGGGAGCTGCCCTCCACTCTATACCTTTCCATTCCCTGAATAGTATCAGCCACCTTAAATAATTTTGGAACAAGGTAGCTTATGAATCAATAGATGAATAGATAAATGAATAAAATATTCCCTGCCCCATAATTTAATATTCCATGGATATCTATTTTCATAAATGCCCCTGGACAGAGAAGTGAGGCAAGGAGGGCTTGAGCAGTGAGGATGATATTATTGCTACTTTCGAGTTTTGAATTTGTCATACCCTCCAGCCAAAAACCACCAGGAACACAGCTATCATTGAACAAGTTGGGTTTATTCATCGCAGGAGAATGTACACGCTGGGGGAGCCATGGGGCATGTCAGTAAGAGGATGTTAGGAAGGATTTATTGTAGGCTTTGGGATTGTTAGGTTAATTTGGGGAACAATTTAAAGAAGAGAGGCTTTGATTTGGATTGAATTTCCTCAGATAGTAAGAGTAATTATGTGATGGGGCATCTTTTAAAAACCTTATTTAGAAGGAGGGAAGAGTAGCCTAAGGCTATAGTTGTAATTGGTGAAGAAGTAGCAGTCACTGGTATTAGTCCAAATAGGAGGATGTTTGGTATTTTGTGATTTGGCTAATGTTCATGTTTTGCTATGTTCATACACGATTATGGAATGGTATTGTCTTTGTCTTGATTCATCATAGTTGCATCATATCTTTATCAGATGTAAATGTTCTGTGAAATTGACTATCTTAACTAGGAGAACATTACGGCTCAGATGTAAGTAGGAAGCCAACCTATAGCAATGCCATGGTCAGTTCCTGGATGCTATTAGGTGTCTTATTTTTTCACACATTTTATCATATTGTTTAATATTCATTTGTTTTCTTGCTCCTTCACTGCATTGTAAAATGCAAAATTGCCCAAACCTGTTTTGATTACCACTGAAAACTGAAAGGCTAAGTTTCTCAATCTCGTAAAGTACTTAAAGAGTATTAACTAAATAAATGACTGAATTGTCTAATTAGCCTATTACGCTATGAGTTGCTCATCGTCAGCTCTGAATTTCTAGAACCAAGCACAGTTTTGGCACATCTCATTAAATTTTTTTCCAGTCAAAGAAGAGCTTTCCAGAGGATAAGATTTATTGATTTAAAAGAAATAAAGTAATATAATAAATTCTGCTTTATGAAGGAAAGACGGTGCTTAATTCAAATGGCTTCTGTCATGACAAACAAAGGAAAATCACATCATATTCAAGATTTTTGGGCCTTTCTGCATTTTCCTCGGTGTTGAACTTCGAGAGTGAAATTCAAAGCTCTAAGAGAAATTGATATAAACATTTAGAGACCATTTGTATGAAATATAACCTTTCTTCCTCCTGGTCTATGATATTATAATAGGAATTTTAAAAGAAAAAGAGACCTTGATTTGTAAACGCCTGACTTACAAATAGCCCATAGCCACAAAGACTTACCTCTCCCCTCAACACACCCTTTCACCCTGAAGACCCCTTTGATTTGTATTCACGGTGAAAAATTATTAGAGCTTTTAGCAAATGTGTAAGCCTCTATATTAAGAAGTAGAGGGAGGGAAAGCAATGGCTTGCTGAGGCACCCTGAAAAAATCTTTTTACTTCTCTGAATCATAATTCTGTGTAAAATGACCATAATCATGGGCACTCACTGTGACAGGTTTTTTTTTAGGCTCACTGTAAAACTGCTGTATGAACTACAAATAGGAAGAAAATTACTGGCACAAAAACCATAATAATGAAGAACGAGATAAACACAAGAGTGTGGAAAACATAAGTGAAAAATATTTGTCTTCTTCATCAGAAATGTAAAAATAATAGCAAGCCAATTACACCATTTTGTACTAAATTATAGTCAATAGAATTTTGCTTGTACATTTCATGTTGAAGTGATCTAGTTGTTAAAAGTTAAACAATAGCCACATAAGACCTACTATGAAATGATAAAAAACATTATTCATCTTCTGTAAATATTTCCTGTTTGACATTGGGCAAGGCAATTAACTTTGGAGTCTTTTCTTTTTATATGTAAAAGAGAGTAATCTCTTCCGCACTCACCAGACAATATTGGTATAGGTCTAAAGGGGTCCCTATTGTCTCTATTTGGGAAGGTACTTTCTAACTATAGCAGGCTTATAATCATATATTATTTGTAGTAATAGCCTGAGAGTAATAGTATCTTACTCTTTTTTTTTTCTTTTGCTTTCCCAGCACCTAACACAGTGTCTGGAATTTACTAGGTATTTATTAAACATTCATAGGACAAATGGATAAATATAAGAAATTGTTTTGAAAAATCCTAAACTTCTGTCTAAATATAAGATTCTAATCGTGAGATAAGAATGGGAAGTTAAACTTATATGTTCTGGGAATCACATTCCTAGAATTGTTTCATCGTTTTTCTTTTTATGAGCAGTTATATCTTGGGAAAGTCTCTAAATCTCTCCAAGCCTCAGTTTCATCATCTATAAAATGAAAGGTAATACCGATACCTACTTTGTATGATTGTTTTGAATATTGAATGAGACAATTCTTATGTAGCACCTAGCACAGTGCCTGGTATATATATAATAAGCACTAAATTAAAGTCAAGCATATTTATAGGTTTTCAAAAGATCTCCAATTAGGTATTCTCTTCAATGTTTTATATTTCTGAGTATATGTAATGCATATATTTTTTAAAAGTTTGAACGTATTTTATGTATCATGTTCTTTAACTTTATGTTATGATTATTTTTAGAAAACTTGATATGCAATGTCTAGCAAGATTTTTTATCCTATGTGACTAAAAAAGAAGGAGGCTTTAAGCAAAAAGCCAGAGATCTTTGGTGTGCTCAAGTGGATCAACCTTCTGACTGCCCCGGGATGCAGAAACAAAGTACCAGGCAGAACCTGACTGTGGCCTGAAGGATGGAGGGAGGCATATGCACAGTTAGTGTAAAAGGAAAGTTGATTCGCCCACTTTATCATGAACATGACCTGGCCACACATTAGGAATTCCTCTGTAATCTGAGAAGAAAGCAACTGCAGGCTAAAAGAGGTAAGTGTGAAGGATGGGAAGTCAGATGATTCTTCTGTATGAACTCTATCTGAAATGAGGGGAATGGGAAGCAGAATGGGTTTTTCAACTGGCCTGGGATAAAAAGAAGATAGGCAGTAGGGCATAGGTGTAGTAAACATCAGGGAGTGTCATGGGCAAGGATATTTAAATGGTAGCACCACAATGGGAAAGGGAACAGATTTTATTTGAGAAAACTTTCCTCTAGTCCCACTGCTATCTCTAGAGATGCTAAGATGCTAAGAACTATTTGGGAAATAAAATCTTGGAAAATACTGGATTTCCCGCCAGTAAAGTAAGTGAGCATTAGAGCCTTGATAATTGTAGCATTACTGTAGGTAGTGACCCAATTTCCTTTACTATCTCTTTTCTAGAAATTATTAACTACAGATGCACTATAAATTATTGAAATTAATTATCTGTTATTAGAACATTTAAT
>CAUYRT010007393.1:0-47165 GCA_963574885.1 Lepilemur ruficaudatus
TGCGGAGAGTTAGGAACACTCCTACACTACTGGTGGGATTGCAAACTAGTGCAACCCCTGTGGAAAGCAATATGGAGATACCTGAAAGCGAAACAAGTAGATCTACTGTTTGATCCAGCAATCCCACTACTGGGCATCTACTCAAAAGAACAAAAGACACTCTATAAAAAAGACACCTGCACTCGAATGTTTATAGCAGCACAATTCACAACTGCAAAGTTGTGGAAACAACCCAAGTGCCCATCAATACACGAGTGGATTAATAAAATGTGATCTATGTATACCATGGAGTACTATTCAGCCATAAGAAGCAATGGTGATATAGCACCTCTTGTATTTTCCTGGATGGAGCTGAAACCCGTTCTACTAAGCGAAATATCCCAAGAATGGATGGACAGGCACCACATGTACTCACCAGCCAATTGGTATTAGCTGATCAACACCTAAGTGGACACACAGGAACAACATTTATTGGGTGTCGGGCAGACGGGAGCGGGGAGGAGGGGATGGGTATATACATACATAATGAGTGCGATGTGCACCATCTGGGGGATGGTCAGGCTTGAGGCTCTGACTGGAGGGGGGAGGGGGGCAAGGGCAACGTACGTAACCTTTGATAATAATAATAATAAAAAAAAGAATTATGTTTAGTGATAAAACACTAAAGAAATTCCTAATATATTCAAGAATTAAACAAAGGTGATCTCTATCACCCAGAATTAGCCAAACTGCAAGGTTAGGGGCACAGTATTCTAAACTACCATGTCTTTCTAAGATATCAAACCCCAAATGCAAGGAATTTGGGTCTAACTACAGAGTTTGGGGGAAGAGTCCACACAAGACTACCCTCACTTCCAACACCAGCTACAAGTTCAGCAGGTTCACAAAAGCACCTAAAGGTTTAGTAATTTGCTAGAACTTCAGCCAGAGATGAGGCCTTCTTATCCTGGAAAAGATGAATTCATTAGCTCACCCCTATCAATCCCTTACTTGGAGCCACTTTAGCCACCCAGGGAGTTTAATGGCATGGCACCAAATTCCAGGGAAGAGGACACCATGCCACCAGCAAATCAGCTCCTGTTCTGCTAACCAAATCAAGTTTGCTGCCCAACTTCCTCCAGAACAGGGGGTATACTGGATATGTGACACCTGAGCATACTAGGTACTACCCCCTTACTGGAAACGGTGGCTGCTCCCTGGGCATAGTATATCCATGTATTCAAATTGGCCAGGATTCAGCCACCTTGCCTTTCCCATTGTTGCATGACCAGGGCCACCTACACATGCAGGCACTTCCCTTAATTCCCCTTTTTGCGTTTATGGCAACAGCATCTGCTGCCAAAGTAGTCACAGGAAGCACATCACTGGGCCTACAGCAGTCCTTGGCAATGGAGGTGGCACAAGGCCTGATGAAAACTAGCCATACACTTGCCCTCTTACAAGAACAGTTAGATTGATTGCTGGAGGTCGCCTTACAAAATGGCAGGTGCTTGATCTTCTAACTGCAGCAGAAAGGGGCACCTGCTTGTCCTTAAAAGAACAGTGCTGCTTCTATGTTAACAGGTCAGGACAGGTTCAGGACAACATCGGTGCCATCCTAGAATCCGCCTCCAATCTCCAGACATGAGGTGAGAACTCTAGGCCCTGGTGGGTGTCCTTAATAATTCCCTTAGTCACCCCATTACTCTGCATTCTGAGAATTCTTATATTGGGACCAATTCTCACAAATTTTCTAACTAAATTTATTTCATCCCGTCTAGAGGCCATCAAGCTACAAATGGCCCTATATTCTCCTCCAGCCCTGGTGCCTACCTCCTCCTCACACCTACAACTACAACAATCTACTGAGAACATATACTGAAGTCCCATGGAGACACCCTGGGGAACCTGTAAGAGGCCACCCTAATAAGGATTGTCATCTCTACTTAGCAGGAAGCAGCTAGATGAGTCTATGCTCCTATCCAGTGATTTGGGCCTCTAGAATAGAAAGCGGGGAAATGCTAGGTTGATAGCGAGGGATTCCGGGTCTCCTAGATATGAAAATGGGTGTCTTGCCTTGGTGCAATTGTCCCGCCTGGGAAGAAGGACAAGAGTGGGCCCTAGGACCCCATTTTGGTCCTGTCCCACCCTAATCCTTTCCCAAGCAACTGCCATACCTAGGGTAAAAGGGAATACCCTATGAATCTGCCAATCAGAACTTAGTGCACCAACTGCAAAAGAATGCAGAAGACTCTCTTGACCACAGGCCAAGCAGCATAGGTACGATAGAGTCTAGAAAGTACCTAGAACCCACATGTGTAGTAAGACTCAGGTCATGCAATTCCCTATTGTCCAATCAAAGTGGTTCCATAGTGATATTTGAACCATGGGGAGGTCCCTATCCAGACACCGTAAAATGAGACCCAGAGCATAACCAAACTCTTTTTCTGCTACAACAAGGGGTCCAGTCGGCATCTGTGGCATATATATACTGCTTTGTAAACCTTTATCTTGCTCTTGTTCTATAATCATATCTTTCTCTCCTCAATAAATCTCATTTTCACGCTTGCCTTACTTTGATGCGTCTGGTCATTCTTTGGCCAATGCGTCAAGACCAACATTTCAGACTGAAACCTGACAGAAGGATCACAGAACTCTCTGGAAGCCATTATATACACAGTTATGGTTTATTACAAGGGAAGTAAACAAATTACATATTACCCAAAGGAAGAGACTTAGAGGGCAGAGTCTGGTAAGGTTATAAATAAGAAGCTTCTGTTATCTTTAAGATGAGTTACTCTCACCATCTATGTATGACAATAAACATGGACTATTGCTAACCTAGAAATCTCATTCAAGCTTTGGTGTCCTGAGCTTTTACTAGAGTTTCATTACATAGGTGTGATTGATTCATTTCAGGCTGATATCATGTGAACTAAGAGGCCCACCATAAGTCACCTCATTAGCATAAACTGTCAGGTACGGAGCAGGTATGGGGCCCACCATGAATAATAAAGACTCTTACCACCAGGAAATTCCAAGGGCTCAAAGTTTATGTCCCAGGAGCAAAGTACAAAATCCAGACCTCTCATTAGGAAAGGCCGAATTCCTTACTACACATTTATTTTTGCTACTATTTAATTTTTTTCTTGACATTCCTATCAATACAATTATCAAGGAATAAAATATCCATTATTTGAAAAAAGGGATACATCTATTATTCGTATACAATAACATTTTCTATCCTAAAGACCTAATAGATTCAGCTGTAAAATTCAATTTAATTTGCATATTCAAGTCCAAGGAGAAGTTAGAAGAAGGAAACTGGCTCAAAACAAATATATAAAAAACACCTTAGGGTTATGACATCATTCTCAATGAACATTTATATTAATTAGGGGAGAACTGACATTTTCATATCCATGCTATATGTCACTCACTGTACTTTATCAGTTATCATGAACTTAATTTTTATCACACTCAGGGACAATTTATTTTTGTCTTCACACTTTACAAAGCATTTTATGAGCAATAGGTACTGGGTTTTTTTAACTGTATATTTTAGTTGACAATTGAAATAATTATATGATTCTTTTCACTTCTCATGATGAATTTTGTTAATAAATTCTCTAGACATAATGTATGATCAGATTCTTTGGGAAAAGGCAAAGATATAATGTCTACTTCATATTTAATATATTTTCTGGCTGCTTTAAAATTTTTCTCTTTATCTCTGGCTTTGAGCAATTTGATTATGATATAACTCAATGTCATTTTGTTCATGTTTCTTATGCTTGGGTTTCGTTTATCATCTTGGATCTGTAGGTTTCTAATATTTTTCAAATTTTAATTTTTTAAACACTTTTTCTGTGCCTTCTGTCCTCCTTCAGAGACTTCAATTAAACATATATTAAGCTCTCTGATGTTGTTCCACAGCGAACTGATATTCTGTTCATTTTTTTCCAATACTTTTCTCAGTATATTTTATTTTGAATAGTTTCTATCGCATGTCTTCAAGTTCACTAATAATTTTTTCTGAAGCATATAATCTGTTATTAATTAAAATTTTCATCTATGAAAGTTAAGTTTGGGTCTTTTTTATATCTTCTATGTCTCTACTTAATATGCTCAATCTTTCCTCTATCTCTCTGAAAATATTTTTTCATATTTTGTCCACCTTTCTTATTGTGTTAGGCAAGAGGGAAAATGAGTCCTTGTTACTGTCTTCCACAGGAGCAAAAGTCATATATCTTCAATTTTAATTTTTTCTGTAAAGAATCTTAGCTCTCCATTCAAAAGTATAATTGAGCTATTATACTCTTTATATTGTTCATATTAATATAATGAAATTAATTTGAAAGATTCACAGTTTTTAATACTCTAGAAAAGTGAAGATCATTATTAGAAGAACATAAGTTCATAAATTGAAATGCCACTAAGCTATGGGAATGGGGATGGAGTAGGGATTTAACAAAATTATCATAAAATAAATATGGAAAAAATTAAAAATAGACAAAGAAATATTAAAAAGGAAAAGAGATCTAAGAGAGCTTACTCCACCTAACAATAAATTCTGACATAAGAATTGAAAGATTTATGAAATAGAACAAAAATCCCAGAAATAGACCTATTCTAGTAAGGCAATAGTTTAACATATGACAAGGATAATATGTCATGAATTGGTAAAGAATAGATAATAAATTCCAATGAAATTAAAAGTTAAAAATAATAAAGCTATAGCTGTACCTCATACTATTGATCAAAATAGATCCTAGGATAAATTATGTAGTTAAATTCAAAAGTATATATAAATGAACTAGTAAAAAAATATTCAGATGAATGTTATAATAGTATAGAATAAATTTCTAACTGTAAACTCAAAATCTGAAAATCATGATGGAAAATATTAATAGATTTGAAAACATTGATTTATTTCTTCTACTCTGAAGAACATATAAATAAAATTAAAACTGAAAAAACTAATATATTATTAAAAAGAATAAATTCTTATGATAAAGGAGAGCTCTTATAAATCAATAGTAAAATTATCAAAAAATTTTAAATGGGCAATGTATATTTTTAATGATAGAAGAACCAATATTAATATACATATGAAAAATATTTCTTACTACTAATAAAAAATAAACATTGTGGTGATATATATGTACATATACACATATACATATATATACACACACACACATATATACCGGTTTTTATCCACGGTTCCTGTCTCATAACTCTTAGTCCTCGTTATAATGTTGGGGAGCTTTAGGCCTCAGAAGCAGCCTCAGGAGGCAGAATCTCTCTCTCTGACCTTCTCCCATCCTCCTTTCATCTGCCTAAGGCAGGATTCCAATCTGATTGTGGGTTAAAAGACCCTCACTCCAGAGGGAGGGTCTTGCCCCATATCCTGGAGGAAGGAATGCTGCACAGAGAGGCCAGGAAGAATCTGAACCAAGGGACCTTGCTGGGTTTAAATCATGCATTTTTCTATCCCAACACATTTCTATGTAGTTGTCAATCATGCCTATGTAATGAAGCTTCCATAAAAACCCAAGAGGACTGGGTTCAGATAGCATCCAGATAGCTAAACATGAGGGGACTCCTGGATGGTGGTGCACCCAGGGAGGGCGTGGAAGCTCCATTCCCCTTCCCCCATACCTCACCCTATGCATTTCTTTATCTGTGTCCTTTGTAATATCCTTCATAATAAACTATGTAAACAAATAAGTGTTTCCCTGAGTTCTTGAGCCACTCCAGCAAATTAATCGAACCCAAAGAGGGTGGAGGTCTTGGAAACCTCAACTTGAAGCCAGTGGGCCAGAAGCTCTGGAGGTCCAGACTTGTGAATGGTGTTTTTAGGGGGGCAGTCCTGGGGACTGAGCCCTCACCCTGTGGGATCTAACACTGTTTCCAAGTAGATAGTGTCAGACTTGAATTAAAGGACACCCAGATAATGTCCACTGCTTGGTGTGTGGGGAAAATCCCCGCATTTGGTCACAGAATTCTTCTTCTGTGTTGTTGATTGTTGACTGTTGTGGAGTTTAGAGGAAAGCACAGTTTGAGGAGTGTTTTCCCAAAGTCATTATAAAAACATACAGTACATTATCAGTTCAAAAATGGTAAAGAAAAAATAAAATTCCCAGAATAATGAAGGTTGAGGAAAAAGGCATTTCCACACTACCGATGGAGATAAATATTTAAACATTTTTGGATTATAACTTCACAATCTGTGTATTCAGAACCTTAACAATGATGTATCATTTGGCAATTTAATACCATGTTTCTAAATCATATTTAAGAAAATATAATACTCATAATATAGTCTTAAATAAAAAGAGAATATACCAATTTAATACAAAAATATAGACAGTGTTATCTCGCGATTATGAAAGTGTGTCTGATTTTTATGAAACAATATTACTTTCATTGTCATAAATTAAATCAACACCTATTACTCTTTAATCTGTTATTTATTCATATTATAATTATAATTAGTCACTCCACTGAAGTGGTAATGGGGGCTCATTTCCATCAGAGATAGTGGAATAAAGTAAATCACTCCCCCAAATGCTGGCATCCATTCTGGCATGGCATAAACTTTATAATAAACTGTGAGGCCAGAAGAATCTCTCTCTCTCTCTCTCTCTCTCTCTCTCTCTCTCTCTCTCTCTCTCTCTGTCTCTCCCCCCCCCCACTTTCTCTATCTGTCACTGTGAAGTTTAATCCTTTTGCTGACAGTCAGGCAATTTCAGTACTAAGGTCTTAAATCTGAATGGGGGCAGAGGGATAAAATGTTTTTCTCTGGGCATATGTTCCATTATGTCAGTCCCTTTATAGCTACTGCTTCAGGGTGACCTTGAAAAGAAACACCTTGCAGGGCCGTAAGTTCATCACTGTTTACTAGAGAACAGTGTTGGAGTGTTCAATGTATAAGGAGAAGTTACTTTATTTCTCAGAGGTTGTGTGGCACTGTCTCTGTGTCTATAAAACGAGTTGAGATACTTGTCTGTACATAAACCTTCAAAAGAAGTCCCACCCTGAAGAAGTGTATATGAGCTTATGAGGTTCTTGGGAGTACATATGTTAAATACGCAATAAATAACTGCTAAGTGAATAAATGGAGAATGAATGACATACTGCAAGCTCCATGATGTGGTGCCTGTGTTATAGCTTTTCATGCCTCATTTCTATCACCATCATCTGGGGAGAACTTTTTATAATAAAATTTCCCAGGTTCCACCCCCAGAAATCAAACTTCATCTAGTCTGGATAGGACTTGACAGGGCTTCCACAGACAGTTGTATATGTTGTTCACTGTACAAGGATCCTTAGGCATGGAAGCATGTAGAGATTGAAGTCCAGCCTGGACTTTTGGACTAGGCTCAATTTGCCCAGAAAAAGGAATGCTTTTTCTCCTAATCTATGCAAAGGTGTGCCTAATAGCCAAGCCTTGGACCCAGGCATATACCTTCTCAGATGTAACACCTTTTTTCTATTCACACTAAGATGTAATATAGACCAGCCATAGCCTTGGATCCAGGCATTAGGATTTTTTAAAAGTTCCTTAAACAAAGACAATGAACAGCTATGGTTGAAAACCACAGGGCAACATCAACTGCTGTCAGTGCTGAGCTTCAATTCTTCCCTGCAGAATCTGTTTCCTATTTTTCCCTTGTTACAACTTTTCCTCTGTGTAATCTGTGATCCTTACCTCCATGTGTGCTCATCGCCCGACTCTCACATGCATACCTATGCCCACGCTCTACCCACATTCTGTGAACTATATTTCTACAGTTCCTAAATAGTAATCATGTCCAGAATGTTGAATTAATTATAATTCAGAACTTACAAATTCAAAATTTACATATAGTTCTAAGAGCTATATGTAATTCAAAACTATGAACTTGGTTACTACATCTTAGGAGAAATTAGACCACCATCTGTAGAAGATATGTAAGTTGGGATCAGGAGGGCTGTGGCTTCCTTGAAGCTGCATACTTGTCATAGTGGGAATGCTAGTGAGCCTGGGATAGTAATGGGTACGAAATCTGTTGCTACATGGCTTTCAAAAGATATTTCATGTCTGTAAAAATTAAGCTCGACATAGTGGTGTGCACCTCTAGTCCCAGCTACTCAGGGAGCTGAAGCAGGAGATCCCTTGAGCCCAGAAGTTCAAGGCTAGCCTGGGAAACACAGTGAGAGCCTGTCTCAAAAAAAAAAAAAATTAAATGTTATGCAGTTAAGTCCAACCACATATAACATATGTTTTTTGGTGGTCTTCTATAGGTTAGGGAATCTGAGTAATAAAAATAGATGAATGAAATAGCTCTTACTATCAAGATTCATATAATCTAGAGGTGCTAAAGAGGAATTAAAAATATGGGAAGACTCCCCCTTTAAGAGCTCCTCTCAGCTTCTCAGCAACATACCTAGGAAGGCTAAAAAAAAGAGATAACATCAAAAGCTGGGAGAACTGTGCACCAAATGTAAGATACATGGAAGAGAAAATCCTCACAGAAAACAATCCAGAAGGAGGGGAAAATGACAGTGCAGGAAACTCATCTGTATAATGTCTT
This sequence comes from Lepilemur ruficaudatus, assembly GCA_963574885.1. Classification (NCBI taxonomy): domain Eukaryota; kingdom Metazoa; phylum Chordata; class Mammalia; order Primates; family Lepilemuridae; genus Lepilemur; species Lepilemur ruficaudatus. Next base: position 8,562 of record CAUYRT010007393.1, read on the forward strand.
CATAGCTGAAGAGCTGTAGGAGAGACAGAAACAGGAGTATTGTGGTGGTTGTACACACTAGGCACTGTGGATTTCCAAGACTCATTTTAATAAGAGTGGCAGAAAGAGAGAAAATTAAATAAATTATCCTTCCATTGGGCATGAGCATGTTAAATGTGTTTTTTCAAAATAGTGGAACTTGGGCTAAAGTCTGTGCATGTCTACCTCAGAGGATAAATCTCCGATGGGGATTATACCTGCATCAATGTGTATGCATGACAATGTCTTATGTTTACCTAGATAACTCAGTAGTTTAGTTTTCTGTCTAATGAAAAAGATGTGATACAAAGGGACTTACCTATGTACATACTCACTTCCTGGGAAATTGTGTTTTATTTGAAACAATGTGACAAATCCCTCCTAAGTTGAAAGTAACCAAACGTAGGAACTGAATACATCATTTCTGAATTCAAGATGAGCAAATAAAAAGTTTAAAAATATATCAAAACATAACAAAACCTATAAGTAAATACTTTAAAAACAATGTTGATCAGAGAAATGAAATATTATGCTATAGTCAAAAGGAAAATAATACCTCTGAATAAGATCTGAAAAATGAAACATAAGAAAAACAGTGTAATGAGATAGACACCATTACATATCCATTGTGATAGCTAAAATTAAAAAGACAAGCAATAGCAAGTGTCAATAAGAATGTGCCATAACCAGAATTCTCATACATTAATGATGGGACTGTAAAATAAGACAGCCACTTTGGCAAAAGATGTGGCAGTTTCTCGCAAATTTAAATATGAAATTGTCCTGTGATTCGGCAGCTCCACCTCTACATCTTTAATCTAGAAAAATAAAAACATATTTCTGCAAAAAGACTTACACAGATTGTGCATGACAGTTTTCTTCATAATGGCCAAAACTGGAATCAACTCAAATATCTTTCAATAGGTGTATAGATAAACTGTGATGTAGTCATTCAATAGAAAAACACTCACAACAGGAGAGAGAACATGGCTGACCAGAGACACCAGCTGCTAGATCATCTCAGAAAGGAGAAGTTTTAGATGAAAAAAAAAAAAGAAACAAATAAACAGTCATTTCCCTTGGCGTAATTCTGAGGGAAAAGTACCAGGACCTACAAGAGATTCCATGGGAAGAAGTTGTGAAGCAGAAAAAGAAGGAGCAAGATATTGGCAGAGGACTATCCCCAAGAGGCTTAGAGTCCAGCAAAAAGGGAAGGTGGAGTGGCTCGTTTCTCCTTCCCTCACACCTCTGGCAGTCAGCAGGCTCCCGAGTTGCTGGAGAGCCTTTCTACCCTCATGGGCCCAAAAGTTGCTGCCTCCAGTGAACTGGGAGCTACCTGAGGACAAAGCACCAAACTGCCAGCCCGCTTGAGGCACTAACCGTCACCACAGACCCCAGCCGAGATGGCAGGTGCTATACTGCTTCTCCACCCACCCTGCACCTTTGTCCTCCCCAGGGGGCCCTCAGTTTTCATCTTGCTCATTACCACACAAACATTTTCCAATTCTGGTCCAGACTGCAGGAGCCACAGGGGGCTGGTGGGTCCCAGAGTATCTGCATGACCCCAGAATCTGGACATTCCAGGTGGGCTGCCTTCTAGAGAGAGGAACAGAAACAACCAGAGCACTAATTTTCCACCATCCAGGCTCTTTTCCTCCCTTTCCCCTCCCCCACCCATGGCTGCCAAGAGAGACAATTGAGCCAGGGCTCTCAGGAGCCTGCTGCTTCCCCTCCGTTGATGCATACACAACACTGGGGCTTCTACAGAGAGAGGGGCTCAAATTTTTCCTCTTAAAGACCTGCAGAGGACTAAGGGGTACTCGGACTGTGAGCTCTCTGCTCACCAGCCCTCCCTGGTGCTACTTGCCCAGCTGTCCCATTAAAGCAGGTCACACCCTGAAGTGAAGGGACATCAAACCTGCTTGAGTACCCCATAGACCACTCAGGAACATCACGCTTCTCCCTGGCAAAGTCAGGGATTAATCTTTGGGGACCCGAGGACAGGCCCACAGGCCAGATTCCTTATCCCCAGAACTTGATCATGTTGCTCAGGGGCATTGAGGGGAGATTTGTGAACTAACCATAAGAATGCTAGAAGAAAATGTTGGAAAAACTCTTCTAGATATCAGCCTAAGCAACTATTAATAATTTAGGAAGAAGATACCAATGGCAATCACAGCAACAACCAAAATAAATACATGGGACTTGATTAAATTAAAATGCTTTTTATATATGACCAAAATATTTGTACTTCCATAATATTCTGAAATTAAAAAGAATAAAAATTAAAAATTAAAAAAATTAAAAAAATTAAAAAGCTCTGCATACCTACAGAAATAATCAACTGAGCAAATAGACAACCTACAGAATGGGAGAAAATATATAGAAGCTATATATCCTATAAGGGCTGATAATCAGAATCTACATAGAACTCAAGCAAATCAAGAGAAAACAAACAACCCCATTAAAAATGGGCAAAAGACATGAATAAAACCTTTTCAAAAGAGGACAAATGGTCAATAAATATATTAAAAAATGCTCAACATCACTAATCATCACAAAATGCAAATTAAAACGACTATGAGATATCATCTTACCCCAGTTAGAATGGCTTTTATTAAAAAGTCCAAAAACAATAGATGCTGGCTGGATGCAGAGTAACGAAATGCTTATGCACTGTTGGTGGGACTGCAAATTAGTACAATTTCTATGGCAAACAGTGTGGAGATCCCTCAAATAACTAAAAGTAGGCCTACCAGTTGATTCAGCAAACCCACTACTGGGTATTTACTCAAAGGAAAAGAAGTCATTTTATGAAAAAGATACATGTATTCAAATGTTTATTGCAGCACAATTTACAATCACAAAGATGGAGAATCAACCCAAGTATCTATTAATTCATGTGTGGATTAACAAAATCTGGTATATACATGCTACAGAATACTACTGAGGCATGAAGATGGATGAATTGAGGCCTTTCCAACAATTTGGATGGAACAGGAGATCATTATCCTAAGTAAGTATCTCAAGAATGGAAAAACAAACACCGCATGCACTCACTATTTAATTGGAACTAACCAGTGAGCACACATATGCACAGAGGGAAGTAAAACTCAATGGAAATCAAGCGGTGGGGGTAGGACGGGTTGGGCGAAAACCTACCTAATGGGTACAATGAACATTATCTGGGTGATAAGCACATTTATAACCCTGACTCAAGCATAATAAAAATGATCCATGTAACCAAAAACATTTGCACCCCCATAATATTTTGAAATAATATTTTTAAAAAAGAAAGAAAACTACTCGCAAAAAAGTGAACACAACTACATGGACGAATCTCACAAATAGTACAGTGAATGAAAGAAGCCACACAAAAACAGTATATGTCATATGGTTCAAATTCATAAAATTTTCTGAAACAGATAAAACTAAATTGTGATTTTAAAATCAGAATAAATGTTGTCTCTTGGATAGGACAAAGATTGACTAGGAAGGGCTGTGTAGGAACTTTCTTGGTTGATGATAAATAAGGATCTGGATTACTTATTATATATATTAATCAAAATTTAGTGAATGACTTAAGATTTGTGCATTTTATTTATTATAAATTTAACCTCAAAAGAAAATTGGAAACACATATTGAATTCTATCAATAGTTAATTCTATGCATGCTGACATATTTAAGGATAAATTGTTGTGTTAGTTATCTGTTGCTCTGTAACAAATTATCCCAAAATGTGGTGCCTTAAAAGAATAAACATTTTTATATTAGTTTTTATAAGTGAAGAATTTGTATTAGCTTAGCTGGCTGCTTCTGCCTCAGGTTCTTTCAGGAAGTGGCAATCAAGGTGATAGCAGAAGCTATAGTTACCTGAAGACTTGACTGGGATTGCAGGAGCCTCTTCCAAACTTATGCACATGGCTGTTGGCAGGAGGCCTCAGTTCTTTTTCATGAGGGTTTTTCCAGAGGGCTGCTCGTAATCTGATAGACAGCTTCCCCAGAGTGAGCAATCCAAGAAAGATTGCAAAAAGGAAGCCTTAATGCCTTTTATGATCTAGCCTTAGAAGTCAGACACCATCACTTCTTCCATCTTCAACTGGTCACACAGACAAACCCTGATACAATGTGGGCCAGGACAACACAAAGATGATAATAGCAGGAGGTGAGGATCATCTCAGGGCTGTCTACCACAAGGATAGTGATGTCTGCACCTTTCTTTAAATGTACTCCCAAAAAGATGGATTGATAGATGAATAAATGAATGAGTAAATTTATAGGCATAAGATAAAACACATAGAGAAAAATTTTAACAACTGTGGAATCTAAGTGTTAGGTATATATGTTCACCATACAACTCAGCGAACTTCTCTGTATGTTTGAAATTTTCAAAATAAAATATTGGTGAAAATCACTTAATTCTAAGGAGATATGGGAAAACATGGCCTCCTCTAAATATAATAGAAAAGGTAAATGTGTAAGAAGAGCTCAGTCTAATTTGAAAGCAGAGATGCTAAAGGGTGGTGGCTGAAATGAGACAGAAATATTTTTGCAGGGGTAGCACTGGAAGAAATGTCTGCATTGAGTGTGCAGCAGAAAAGCCGGAGGGACCTCCAGAGTAGACACCTTATTTACCCCAAATATCATGGGGGAAAGCAAGACACTTCCTATGGGAGTTGAAGACTCAGATTGTGGTAGAATGGAAGCTCCTTTTAGGTTGGTATTCAAGAGAAGACAGCAATGAGCCATGTTACTGTGAACTGATATCTGAAGACCAGATGGGAACAAGTGGCATCTCAGTTCATGCTGTGCAGATTAAGGACAAACACCTAAATTAGATACAGGCCCATACCCATTCCTGGACCCAACCATAATCCCAAGGAAAAATGATTGGTGTGATATTGGATAAGGGAGTGAGAAAGAATAACTGGAAACATGGAAAATCATAATAATGCTTTTTTATGGACATTGGCATCTTAAATAATTTTACGTGTATTTCAAACTTTCAAAACAGGTAAGGATTATTTTCTATAATTGGCATTAATAACTTATTTAATTTTAAGAACATGATAGAAAAAAATGATGTAGAAAAGGAAATATCCTCACTTGGAAATTACTACCTGTGTTATTATAAATATAGTTCTTTTCTTAAAGATAGTATGACTTTTCCTTAAAGGGTATATTTCAAAAGATTTTCTTAGCAACTAAACTGTTTTATATAAGGTACAACAAACAATGAAATGCAACTCCAGGGTCTGTGTTTGAGGGTTTTTTTGTTTTTTTACAAAAAAAGAAAGTAATGTGAATCAGTCCATATGATTAAACCACATATTAATAAGGACAAGCAGAAACTGAAACACACATGCACCCACACACAGGCTGAGACTGAAATGGGAAGAAAAGCAAGCCCAGAAGAGCTGGGTAATGGGGAGTGACAGCACAAGCTAAGGATACCACTCCCTGTCCCTGACCCCTGCCTTGTTCTAGTTGCCTGTGTCCTGCCCCTCTGGCCTATCCACACAGTCTAGACAGGAATCTTCGTGACAGTCAGCAGAAAGAACCATATGCACACAAAACAATTCAGAACAATACGTACAGGGCAAGACTGCCCCTCCCCTCTAATTGTTAGCAACTTAGATGAAACATCATGAATCTGGGGTGATGGTGGTAGGGGAGGGAGGAGGATGGCTCAGACTACCTCTAAGAGGCCAAATTCACCTCCAAGAGGCCTAACTCTCATCCATCAAGGGATTCAGGAGGATTCAGTGCCCTTGACCCCTTGCACCTTGACCGTGATCTTGCACTTTGGGGAAAGCATAAACATCAAATGAAAAACGGCAACTATTGAGTCAAGGTTAAAGCAGTATCACTTATTTTTAAATTTTGTTTATAAATTATCTTCTCTGTCTCCACTTGTTTTCTTTGTGAAGGGATCTGCATTATCTCCCTAGGAGCAAGTAATGGAACCTCAGAGGTTGCCCCTGTCCTACATCACCCTTGAGGAAGTGCAGAGCAAGCTGGGGAGGAGAAGGCCAGCCTGGCACTGACTAGAGGGCAGTGTGTCCCCTAAGCTGAGAGACAATTCAGTCCCCAGGTGCATTCCTCAGCTTGCTCACAATCCACAGCCCTGTGAGGACAGAGTTCTGCAGGTGTGGCAAGATTTCCTGGAGCCCAGTGGTCATGTCCCTGGAATAACTGACAGAAAAATAAAACCTTACCAAATAAATTATTCTATGGACATAGAAGAACACTATTTTAGAATATCAAACTATTTTTTATGAAAAAGTAGGCTCTTTTTGCAACATGAATAAGTCCCTAATATACTTTATTTGAACAATTCTGGCTTTCAGGTGCTAGGATTTCTTAAAGCAGGGCCTACCTATATTTAATGATGCTGGTTGCTATAGGCAATTCCCACCTCCTCACACCAAGACAAGAACAAGATCTCCCAAGGAACATCCCGGCTATGAACTCCAGTATCTAAGGACACATTAAGGCAGCTGTCTGTTAAGAAGGCAAGCAATAAAATATTCTGTAAAGACACTCAGTTAAATTTCCAATTAAAATGATTTAATGCCTTCATTTTTTAAGTTTTCCCAAGGTTTGCTGATGACTAAAATTATGTAATGAAGCTTTCAAGGTTTTAAATCTGCTAATTAATCTCTGCACCTTTACAATAACCCAGAGCAATAAAAGGCACAACGAAAAAGAGCAGATTAATGTATGAGTGGATTAACTCTTGGGAGGCCGGACCTTTCTAGCCTTGGTGGCTGGTGGTTTAAAGTGGGCCAGAATATCATGTGGCCTTGCAGGTAGGGAGCAGCCTCGTGAGCAGTCTCATTGGATGGCAGCTGTATCAGAACTGATTCTGCTTCTCTTGCAATCCCTATTGTGATGCCTGCTGCATGCCAAACTTCTGCAATTCATAGTACTAGGCAAGTGGGGATAGAGGGAGGCAATGGCACTGAAGAATCCTGAAAGGTGGAACTTTTGGAAACAGTTCAATGAGCAATTCTGGGAAAGCTCAAAAGGGAAAACTGTAAGGAGGACCCAAGAAACCACAGTCTGTGTGCTGCACTAATGCAGATGGGAAGTGGAAAGCCACAGTTAACTAGCCACACAGGTCTGGGGAGTAGAGAAAGAGATACTCTGGGGCAAAAGAATAATCTAGATTTGTGAGTCGAAGTGAAGTTGGACCTAAAAGGAATGTTTCTTATCCAAGACTGGAGCTAACAAGGGGTTCAGATGTACTTTGGCTACTGTGTTCCTGTTGTTTGCAATGGGTAAATAACTGTACCCAGTATTTATCTATTGTCTCAGCTCCATGCCCACCTTCTACATACTGCTCAGGGATACTGGGGCTAGAACCTGCAATCTCTAATTCCCTGGATCTTTTGCCAGAAACTTCTAGCTTCTGTTTAGGTTCTGCCAATGGAAGGTACTAAAGGGAGAATGAAATGGGTAAGCAGAAGAGAAGGAAGCTCCTTTGCATTTTCTAATTGCAGCAACAGAAAGCTACTTATAAATTACTCCTGATAAGAGGCAGAGCTGGCATTGAGACTGGGTTCTGTTTGAACTCAAATATTATGTACTTTCTTTAATCCTACACTACCTCTCTGGTAGGAAAATTAGAAGACGGTAATACTAGAGAACCTTAAGAAGGATGAGGAGAGTGGTTAGCAGTGCTCCATGTACAGTGATATTGAGATCTGAGAAGAGGCAGTGGACTTGGCAATGCGGAGGCCAACAGTGGCCCCTGTGACAATATGTTAGGTAGAAGAATAGAGACTACAATAGGCAGAATTGTATGATTGTCCCTGTGATGTTTGGCCCCTGGTATTACAACCTTGGGTTCAGGTTAGAATCTGTAATTTGCTTTTGGTCAACAGACTATGCCAAAGGCGAAGTGACTTTCCAGATGTAATCAAGGCCCCTTATTCAGTAGGTCTTAAGGTAACCAAGAGGAAAATTACCCTTGGGTGGGCCTTACCTGATTAAGGGAGGCCTTTAGAGGTGAGTGAAGCAGCAGAGATAGTCTCCTGCTGGCCAGGTGGAAGAAAGCAAACTGTTATCTTAAATAAACTGTGTGTAGAGAAGGGTGGCCTGTAGGAGCTGACAACTGCAAGAAACTGAATTCTGCCACCAACTGTGTGAATTTGAAACAAGTAAAAAAAAAAAAATCTTAGATGAGATGATAGCTCCAGTCAACACTTTAATTTCAGCCTGATGAAACTGAACAGAGGACCCAGTTAACTCAAGCCCAAACTCCTGAACTTAGGGACTTAAATCAACACAAATTTATAGAAACTATGAGATAATAAATTGGTATCATTTTAAGTCCCTAAGTTTGTGGTAATTTGTTATACAGCAATAAAAAACTAACGCAGATACAGAAGCTAGATTTCAGACAAATAGACACACACACACACACACACACACACACACACACACACACAGAGTTCCTCCAGCCACAGGCTGAACAGAATCCTGATACCAAACAAACCCATCATTAGGAATCATGCCGTCATTGCCCACCTGCTTAAAACAGCCTACTGCTAACACCCACCCATCACACTGGATTTCACTAAATAGCAATCTCATCACAGATCAAAAATAGGTTCATACGCCCTTCTGGAAGCTTGTGTTGAATTTCTGCCTATAATCTCCAGGCTCCAGGCCCATGTCCTTTCAATTACAACATCTTAAGGAAAAGAAAAGCAAAGAGGCAGTATCATCTGAATATTTATTATTATTACTTGGCTGTAACAAAAGAGAGACTAAAGGATTCTTTAATTCAATCACAGTATAAAGACTCTCACTAAGCAATAACAAAATAAAACCCATGAAAAGAGAGTCAGCAATAGCAATATGGAAACCAAAGAATACCATTATAATTTTGAGGTCTCGGCAATTGAAATGGAAATTAATAGTGTTCATAAAGCTTTTGTAGGTGACTGGTTAGTTTGTTTCCTTCCAAGGCAGTGCTTTTCACATAGACTATGAAGGCAAAAGCACCCATGACAAATTTGCGAGGGGATACGCAGATACCCTATAATAAACAAGCTGATGCAGAAGCTGGTAGCATCATCACACACAGCTGAGTTGAAACTCCTTAAGAAAGCAATCTGAATAACCTTGTCAATTCATTTTCCACACCTTTCCTTTGGCAAGCGTTCTATGTCCCCGTGAAGCCTCATTTCCCCATCCACTGCCAAAGGCTACCATTTCGTATCACACATAAAAGCGTCAGAAATGTCAAGGTAATGAAAACTGACACCGTGGCAAAGAGAAGGTGAGCCACAGCCATTGTGGAGAGAGCTGGGTCAAGGTCCTTCTCAGCAGAGCACTGCATTGTCCTGGCTGTCCTGCAGCTGCACTCGCCCAAGAGCAAGAATGGACTCCACAAATATCCCTCTTGAATAGCAGCAACAAAACACAATTTGTGATTAAAAATGAAACCAATGGCAAGATACTCAAAGCAGTTTCTATATTCAAAACAAAAACCACCTTTGCCCTTCAGAAATTTATCATGCTCTCCAAAATATCCCTGGCTTAACTTAATAAACTGACTATTTAGCTTCTTATCCATGCATCCAGTCAAATTTATTTAAATCTTTCTCAAAGAAATTTATGTTAAATCATGAATTTGGCTTCCTAGCCACCTCTTGCAGAAACAGAGCCACATAATTAAAGACTTGGGGAGTCTTGAAGGCTTTGGTTCTTGTATAGATCAAACACTGATGTACACTGGGTCTTTGGCCAAGGCACAGAATTTCTTTCTTCAGTTTTCAATTTCAAAATGTGAACTCTATTTCAGACCTTGGACTTTTTCTGGCCTTACCATTAGGGATGCTCTTTTTCAAAGAGAAATCTTGGCACTTAGTCCAAAAAGCACACTAGAGAACTAGTAATGTTGTCAAGGTAACCAGAGATGGTCATTTGGAATTTACTGATTACAGCAGTGAACTCATTCGTTACAAAGCTCCCTAATGCTGTACAACAGGCACACAAAGCCACTGATGAGATGCTTATATTGCTCAGAGGCAAAAACAACTCTGGAATGAAGGATAATTTTAGGGGTAAGAAGGTTAATGTTCTTATCTAGAGTAAAAACTGCCTCTTGGTTAAATACGTAGAGGTTATATATGGAATAAAACAGTTTCGTAGCAAAACAGGAGTGGCGATAGAAAACTAGCCTTCCATAAAGTATGTGCTGATAAAACAGGAGTCCCACAACATCCCTTTCATTAGTCTTTTTTGCCAATATTGTTATTTGATCCCTTATTAGCCTTATAAATAGGACCAAATTTTTTGTCCTGACATACTCCCTTGTCTTGTCTTAGGTTTAGTTGGAATTCACAACTCCACATCCTTGGTACTGGATGTGGAAGAATGTACTGGAAAGTACTCCATCCTAAGACATCAGTCCTAATTCACCATTCTTCATTTTCTATACATGCATGGTCCATGGCTTCAGCAGTGCCAGAAACAGCCAAGTTCATAGCATCCCTCACAATTCTGAGTTAGTTCCTTTCACCAAGCACCAAGAATTCTAGATCAAGAAACCAAGTGTTCTACCATAACGTGCAGTAATCACTACTCTGGTTTATCTGGGTTCTCAGGTATCCATTTGCATTTGCCATTGTAGTTCTTTCTTCAGGGCTGTGACACCACTCCACTGCTGAATGTCCCCACCACCATTACCACATCCACCAGACTCTGCCTGCTGTCAAAACCACTATACCTTTTACTACATCAGTCCGCTGTTTCCTCTTTTTCCTGTTGGCTCACTGTGTCTCACCTACATGAATAGATGTGATTTCTAGTACTTTTTTATTCAGTATTAGAAAAGAAAATCATCACCTCAAACATTTGTTATTTAAATGAGGCCCATGCAGGCAATCTCAGGAGTTCACCTAAATGGTGGAGAAGTAAGTTGAAGATGAAATGAAAAAGTCAGGAATGGTATCAGGGGCACGTGTTTTCATGGGTGTATAGAATGACTACTACCGGAGCAAAGTTTATAAAGAGTGAAGGCCACACAGCTTGAAGGAAATGACAGAGGAGCTTGGGGACCAAAGCAAACCAATCCAAGTTTGTCTAAGATAAGAAAACCTTGGCTAAAATTCTCTACTAGAGAGTGTTTTACTCCGAGACAAGGTGTGCAGAACGTGCAACTAGAGTTGATAACTACTGAGCTACCCAGACTGTTGAAAATCCTCCACGAGAGGAATTAAGTGCATGTGTAAAAAAAGACTGATGAAACCAGCTACAGACAGGGCACAGGAAACAGCTCGTAGCAACTGAATCATTTTGTTGTTGTTGTTCTCCTCATTATTTCACAAATTTTACTAAAATGAAACTTCAATGGCAAGTGGAATTAAGCTTTGGATACTTGGCCATTATAAATATTTAAGGAGGTTTCTTTTTTTGTAATTTGTGCAAGTAGATCCAAATATCTCTTATTATTTCAATTCTCATGAATTCTCATGTGTGCCTTTCTCAAGCAAAACAGCAAAAATATACCTATCGGTTGAGAGGTCTATGACCATAGACATAATAATAAAATTGCAATAATTCCAAACATGAATATACTCTCTGATCATGAACCAAAGAGAGATACACTGAGAACAATTGAGTACATAATGGTAAGTGACTGTAATGACTGAGTGCATTTGATTTTGGTTATTCTTTATAATAGCTGAAGACAATCTTCTAATTTATGATCTTATTTGAGAAAATGTGAATTTATATAACAGAATAAACTATAGACCAACAGCTATCTTAAGGATAAATGTTTTCAGGATGGGATAAAGCTATTTTGCACCCCTTACTTTGCAATAGGTATCTAAAGTCAGTCCTTCATTGATTAATAAGTATTCTGCATTGTACTTCCAGACTTTTAAAATTCTTTAACAGTAACCTGCAAATCTGTTTTATTTATTCACATGTAAGACCTATACAAGGTCAAAGTTCTAATCTAGGCGTTGGCAAACTATAGCCAGCAGGTCAAATCTGGGCCACAGTCTGTTTTTGTAAATAAACCATTACAGGCACACAGCCACCCTCTTCCATTTGTGTATTGTTTGTGGCTACTTTTGCACTACAAGGGCAGAGTTAAGTAGTTGTGATACAGACCATACGGTCTAGAAAGCCTAATATATTTACTACCTGTTCCTTAACAGAGAAACTTTGCCAACCACTGTTCTAATCCATTCATTCTGGACATGCAAATATCACTATCTATATAAATCATTCACCAAAGCCCAGGCTCTTCTATACAAATTAGGATGTCACAGAATGTCAAGAGAAGGTAAAAGGAGTTCCTCCCTGGACTGTCAAAGATCAATGGGAAGGTAACAGATTTTTTTTTCCTTATTTATACAAAATATTCAGTTCTGAGATAAGCTTAACCTATACTCTGTCCAAAGTTGCCTACCCAGACATCAGAACATTGATAGAAATTATATAGGTGGCACAATAGTGTGAATGCATTTAGTGACACTGAACAGTACCTTAAAAATGATTAAAATAGTAAGTACTCTTTTATGTGTATTTTACCACAGTTTACATAAATTATGTAGTAATAGTCACTGGTACTGAATCAATCTTTGTTTTCTTAGAAATTATCCGAGAGCCCTGAGGATAATTGGCAGCCAAAACAGAAAGTTTTAGCACTAGCAGTGAAGTGACTACAGAGATGAAAAAATTAATGTAATTATCTATAGTTACAACTATAATGTATATATAATTCTTTCAGGAAAACCATCTTCCAGGATTAAGTTAGATAAAATAAACAAATTTATTATAGATACAAATTATCAAAAGTGACAAAGGATGGAAAACCAGAATAGCATATGTCTACTAAAGAAACTTAAATTGTAATTTAAAAAACCTTCTCACCAAAACAATTCTTGGCCCATGTGGCTTCTTTGGTGAATTCTACAAACATTTAAGAAAATAATAATACCAATAGCATATGAACTCAATTGGAAAATAGATGAAGAAGAAATATGTTACAACTCATATAGTACAGTCAACATTATCTTGATATCCTAACCAGAAAATAAATAAAAAGGAAAATATAGTTGACTATGTCTTATAAATATACATACCTACACAAACATTCTTAAGAAAATACTAACAACAAAAATTTAGCAATATGTTAAAAGCTTAATATATCCATGACCAAATAGGGCTTATACCAAGTATCCAAGACCAGTCTAATATTTAAAAGTTATCAATTTAATTCACCATATTAAAATAACAAATAGAAATATCATATAATTCTCTTAATAGATGTAGAAAAAGTAACAAAATTCAATGTGAATTCATAATAAAAACTCTCAGAAAAGTAGGAATAGAAGAGAAATTCAATGTGATAAGATCTAACAAAGAAAAAATTATAGCTAACAGAATACTTACTAATCAAATACAAGGAAAAAAAATCAAGAAGGAAGCAATGATATCTGCCTTCATTATTCTACTCAGCAGAGTACTAAAAGCAAATATATATGCCAAGTGTGGTGGCTCACATCTGTAAGACCAGTACTTTAGGAGCCTGAGTTGGGAGGATTGCTTTAGGCCAGGAGTTTGAGACCCACCTGGGCAACATAGTGGCATAGTGAGGCTGTGTCTCTACAAAAAAAAGAAAAAGAAAAAATTAATTATCCAGGCATGGTGGTTGACACCTGTAGTCCTACCTACTCAGAAGGCTGAAGTGGGAGGATTGATTCAGCCCAGGAGTTGGAGAATACAGTGAGCTATGATTTCACTACCACACTCCAGCCTGGGCAACAGAATGAGATCCTGTCTCAAACAAAACAAACAAAAACAAACAAACCAAAAATATACTGAAAACAGTAAAACACTGCTGACAGAAATTAAAGATCTAAATAAACATAGAGATATACCATGTTCATGAACTGGCATACTCATTATTGTTACGATTTCAATTGTCCCCAAATTGATCCATATATTCAACAAAATTCCAATCAAAATCTCAGCAGGGTTTTGTAGAAACTGATGAACTGAATTTTTTTTTTCTTTATTGAAGTGTAATTTACATATCATGCCTTTACTCCATTTTAACTGTACAATTAAATGGTTATTAGTAAATTTACCAAGTTGTACAGCTATTCACATAAATCAGTTTTAGAGGTTTTCCTTTCCCCTATTGAGACCCCTAATTCCCATCCCCAAATACATTTCAAGCATGTCCCTCCCCTTCACAGTGCTCACCACATCTCTCAGATGTGGGTCTACCCCCCAAACTCCAAATCACTAGTGAACACCACCACCATTTGAGCACCATGGTGTTCAAATGTACAGTCAGTACCAATTTGATGGTGAGTACATGTGGGGCCCATTCTTCTGGTCTTGTGTCACCTCACTTCGAAAAATGGGTTGAAGCTTAATCCAGGGTAATATAAGCGGTGCTAGCTCACTGTTGTTTCTTAAAATTGAGTAATATTCCATTGTAAATATATACCAAATTTTAATAATCCACTCATGAATTGACGGGCACTTGGGTTGTTTCCATGACCTAGCAATAGTGAATTAATTGTGCTGCCATAAATATTCAGGTGCAGATGTCTTCATAACAGAATGTCTTATGCTCTTTTGGGTAGATGCCTAATAATGCTATTGCTGGATCAAATGGTAATTCTATTTTTAGCTCTTTGAGGAATCTCCAAATTCTTTTCCACGGAGGTTGCATTAATTTGCAGTCCCACCAGCAGTGTAAGTGTATTCCTGTCTCTCCACATCCTCGCCAGCATTTGTTGTTTTGGGATTTTTTGATAGAGGCCAATCTCACTGGGGTTAGGTGGTATCTCATTGTGGTTTTTATTTGTATTCCTCTGATGATTAGAGATGTTGAGTATTTTTTTATATGTTTTTTGGCCATTATTCTATCTTCTTTGGAAAAGTTTCTGTTCATCTCCTTTGCCCATTTATAAATGGGGTTGATTTTTTTCTTGTTAATTCTTTTGAGTTCTAGGTAGATTCTTGTTATCAGACCTTTGTCAGAGATGTAGAGAGCGAATATTTTCTCCCATTCTGTAGGTTGTCTATTTGCTCTAGTGATAGTTTCTTTGGCTGTGCAGAAGCTTTTTAATTTGATCAGATCCCATTTGTTTATTTTTGTTGCCGCATTAATTGCTTTGGGGGTCTTTTTCAAGACTTCTTTGCCTAGGCTGATATCTGAAAGGGTCTTCCCCACATCCTCTTCTAGGATTCTTAAGGTTTCATGCCTTAGGTTTAGGTCTTTTAAACATCTAGAGTGTATTTTTGTGAGAGGTGAGAGGTAGGGATCCAGTTTCATTTTTCTGCATGTGGCTATCGAGTTTTCCCAGCACCATTTATTGAAAAGAGATTCTTTTCCCCAGTGTATATTTTTGTCTGGTTTATCAAAGATTAGGTTACCATATGCAGATGGTTTCATCTCTGGACTCTCAGTCCGGTTCCAAAGATCAATGCTTCTGTTCTTGTACCAATGAAAAGCTGATTTCATTATTATTGCTTTGTAATACAACTTGAAGTCTGGAAGACTGATGCCTCCAAGTTTGTTCTTTTAGCTTAAGATTTCTTTGGCTATATGGGGTCTTTTCTGGTTCCATACAAAGTGAAGAATTATTTTTTCCAGGTCTGTAAAGAATGAAGAGGGTACTTTGATGGGGATTGCATTTATTCTGTAGGTCACTTTAGGTAAAATCGACATTTTAACAATATTGATTCTACCAATGCATGAGCAAGGAAGATTTTTCCATCTTTTTACATCTTCTACAATTTCTTTTTTAATGTTTTGTAATTCTCCTTGTATAAGTCTTTCATATCTTTTGTTAAATTTATTCCTAGATATTTAATTTTTTGGAGGCTATAGTAAAAGATATTGTCTTTTTGATTTGAGTTTTGGCTTGACTGTTTTTGGCATAAATGAATGCCTCTGATTTGTGTATATTGATTTTATAACCAGAGACTTTACCAAATTCATTTATCAAATCTAGGAGTCTCTTGGAAGAATCCATGGGGTTTTCTAGATATAATATCATATCATCAGCAAAGAGTGAGAGTTTGATCTCATCTGCACCCACTTGGATACTCTTAATACCACCCTCTTGCCTAATAGCTGTTGCTAGGACTTTGAGCACTATGTTGAATAGAAGAGGAGAAAATGGGCATCCTTGTCTATGAACTCAAATTTAAATGAAAATGATAATGATCTAAAATAAGCAAAGCAATTTTGGAAAAAGAGAACAAAATTGGAGGACTTATACTAGCTAATTTTAAAACTTACTAAAAAGCCACAGTAGTCAAGACAGTTTGATATATGTATAAGTATAGAAGTAGAACAGGACACATATAGTCAACTGTATTTCAACAAAGGTGCCAGAGATCAATTGATAAATGATAATCTTCTCATTAACTCAGGCTGTATAAGTTGGGAAAAAAATAAACTCTGACTCTTACCTTTATACCACACACAAAATTTACCTAAAAATAGATCATAGTCCTATCTGTATAAGCTAAAAAAATAAAAGTCCTAGAAAATTATATATAGGAAAATATCCATGAACTTAGTATAGGAAAATAATTCTTAGATCTCATTAAAAATAATCATTAAAAAATCTTGAAAACATCAAGTTTATCAAAATTAAAAATGTTTGCTCTTCAAAGAATACCATTTAGAAATAAGTAAGCCAGAGACTGTGAAAAAATATTTGCTATACATCTATCTGACAAAGAATCTACAGGTTCTTTGAGAATATGCAAGGCGATATACAAAGATCTAGTTCAAGTCTATAGTAAGAAGATACATAACCCAGATAAGAAATAGACAAAACATTTCAAAAGACATTTCACAAAAAAAGATGAGCAAATGGCCATTAAGCACTTCTCAAGTGCTCAACATCCTTAATTACCATGAAAATGAAAATTAAAACCATAATGAAAACCTCTACAAACTCATTAAAATGGATTAATTTTAAAAATTATAAAAAGCAAGTGTTGGCAATGATGTGGTGGAATTGGAACTCTCATACACTGTACCATCTCACACATGGTGGACATGTAAGGTAGCATAAATATTTTGAAAACCAATTTAGTAATTTCTTATAGCATTGAATAAATGCATAAAATATGACTCATCTGTCCTATTTTAAGGTGTTCACCCAAGAGAAATGAAAATATAGACCATCACAAATTCTTGAATGCTTTATTTATAATCAGCAAAAAATGAAAACAACTCAAAAGTTTATCAAGTGAATATATAAACAAATGGTGGTATATTCATATATTGGAATACTATTCAACAATAAAAAAGAACAAAATACTAATATGTACAACACAGAAATAAAAGCCAAAATATGCCAAGTGAAAAAAGACATACAACTGGATGCATTTGCCATGACTCCACATATGTGAATTTCTAGACTACATAAAATTAATCTACAGTGACTGAAAAGCAGATTAGTGGGTACCTGAGACTTAAGATAAGAGTCAGATTGACTGAAAAGAGGCATGTGGGAAATATTCAGTGTTACAAGAATGTTCTGTATCTTTCCTAGGGTAGTGGTGACATGGATGGTTACTGGTTATGTCATAATCATGCTTGAGCAGTTGTTTACGTTTGCAAACAGACACTTTTTAATTGTGGCAACATATACATAACATTAAATTTACCATTTTAACAATTTTTAAATGTGTGGTTCTGTGGTATTAAGTACGTTCTCATTGTTGTGCAATCATCACCACCATCTATCTCCAGAACTTTTTCATCTTCCTCAACTAAAACTCTGTAGCTGTTAAATACTAACTCCCTATTCCACCCTTCCCCCAAGCCCATGGCAACTATCATTCTACTCTCTTTCTCTGAGAATTTGATTACTTTAGGTACCTCAAACAAATGAAATCACACAATATTTGTCCTTTAGCGATTGGCTTATTTCACAGCATAATGTCTTCAAGGTTCATCCATGTTGTAGCATGTATCCGAATTTTCTTCCTTTTTAAAGGCTGAGTAATGTTCATTTATATATATACACACACACACATTTTGTTTATCCATTCATCTGTGCACAGACACATGTGTTGCTTCCACTTTTTGGCTATTGTAAATAATGCTGCTATGAACATGGGTGTACAAACGCCTGTTTGAATCTCAAATTTCATTTCTTATGTACCCAGAAGTGGAATTGCTGTATCATATGGTAATTCTATTTTTAATATTTTGTGGAATAGACATACTGTTTTTCACAGTGGCTGCAACACCAGCAGTGCTCAAAGGTTCCAATTTCTCGACATCTTCACCAACTCTCTTTCTCCCTCTCTCTAGTCTCTCATGTATGTGTATGCATATATACACAAACATATATATATATATATATATGTAGTATCTGTGTACAAAGAAATTGTCATTCTCATGAGTGTGAGGTAGTATCTCATTGCGGTTTTGACTTCCATTTGATGGTGGTGAGCATCTTTTCATGTGCTTATTGGCTAAATTCTTTGCCATTTTTAAAATTGGGGTTTTTGTTGTTGAGTTGTAGGAGTTCTTTATATATTCTGGATATTAATTCCTTGCCAGATGTATTATTTACAAATATTTTCTTCCATTCTGTGGGTTATTTTGTCATTCTGTTTGAATGTCCTTTGATGCACAGAAGATTTTAATTTTATGAAGTCCAATTTATCCATTTTTTTCTTTTGTTGCCTGTGATTTCAGTATCATATCCAAGATATCATTGCCAAATACAATGTAATTAAATTTGTATCTTACAGTTTTTTTAAAAAAAATTATACTTGTCTAATTTTGAGTTATTTTCATATATGGTATAAGGTAAAAATCCAACTTTATTTTTTAAAAAATAATAAAGTGGACATCCAGTTTTTCCAACACCATTTCTTGAAAAAAAACTCCCCTTTCTTCATCATATATTCTTAGCACCCTTGTTGAAAATCATTTAACCATATATGCAAGGGCATATTTCTGAGATCTCTATTCTATTTTATTGCTCTATGTGTCTGTTTTTATGTCAGCACCATAGTGTTTTGACTTCCACATCCTTGTAGTAAGTTTTGAAATTAGAAAGTGTGAGACTTCCAACTTCGTTCATATTTTTCAAGATTGTTTTGGCTATTCAGGGTCCCTATTCAGAGTCCATATGAATTTTAGTATAGATTTTTTTATTTCTGCAAAAAAAAAGTCTTCAGTAGTTTGATAGGGATTACATTAAATCTGTAGATCACATTCTGTAGTTTTTCACATCTTAACAATATTAAGAATTTCAATCCATGAACACAGGATATCTTTCTAATTGTTTGTGTCTCCTTTAATTGCTTTTGGTAACATTTTGCATTTTTAGTATAAAAATCTTTTGCCTTTTTTGGTTAAGTTTGTTCTCAAGTATTTTATTCTTGTTGTTATTATAAATGGAATTGCTTACTGAATTTTTTTCTAATTGTTTTGTTTCAGATTGTAACTTATTAGAATATAGAAGCCCAATTGATTTTTATGTGTTGATTTTGTGTCCTGCAAATTTGCTTAACTAATTTACTTGCTCATTGCTTCTAACAGTTTTATTGTAAAATCTTTAGGTTCTTTTTACATATAAGATTATGTTGTCTGCAAACAAAGATAATTTGCCTTTTTCTTTACAATTTGGATGCCTTTCTTTTGTTTTTCTTGCCTTATTACTCTGATTAGGACTTTTAGTTTTATATTGAATAGAAGTATCGAAATGAAGCATTCTTATCTTGTTCCTTACCTTAGAGGAAAATCTTTTAGTCTTTCACCATTCAGTATGATGTTAATTTTTGTTTTTTCAGATATGGCTTCTATTATATTGAAGTAGTTTTGTTCTATATGTAGTTTAAGTGGGTTTTTTTAATCATAAAAGGCTATTGAATTTTGCCAAATGCTTTTTCTACATTGAGATGATCATGTAGGGTTTTTTTCTTCCTTTTAGTTAATGTGGTATATTACATGGATTTATTTTTGTGTTGAACCATCCTTGCATTCCAGAAATAAATTCCACTTGATCATGATGTATAATCCTTTTAATGTGCTATTAAAATCAGTTTGTTAGTATTTGTTAAGGATTTTTCCAACAGTATTCATAAGAGATGTTGGTTTGTAGTTTTATTTTCTTGTAGTGTTTTTTTCTGGCTTTGGTATCGGGACAATAATGGCTTTATAGAATGACTTAGGAAGTGCTTCCTCCTCTTCATTGCTTTTTTTTTTTTTTTGAAGAGTTTGAAAATGATTGGTAGTAATTATTATTTAAATATTTGGTAGAATTCACCAGTGAAGCCACTTGGTCTTAGACTTTTCTTTGTTGGGAGATTTTACATTACTGATTCCACCTCTTTACTAGTTATAGGTTTATGCCTATTTAGATTTTCTGTTTCTTCATGATTTAGTTGTAGTAGCTTTTATGTGTTTAAGAAGTTGTCCATTTCATCTAGATTATGCAGTTTGCTGATGTATATATTATCCAATTTGTTGGTGTGCAATTGTTTGTAGTACACTCTTATAATCCTTTTTATTTCTATAAAATTGTCTCCTCTTTCATTTCTGATTTTAGTTATTTGCATTTTCTGTCTTCTTTTCTTAGTCAATCTAGCTAACAATTTGTCAATTTTATTGATCTTTTCAAAGAACCAACTCTTGGTTTGTTTATTTTCTTTATTATTTTTCTATTCTCTATTTTATTTATCTCTTCTCTAATCTTTATTATTTCCAAAGTATATGTTATTATTGTACAAAATAATTTATCAATATAGTTTATTTTTAAAGAAAAAAAATCACCATATTGTCATTTAATAATTGCACCTAGCACAGGTCTGGTAAAATACTTTTAGCGAGTGAATGAGTGAGGAAATGAATGAGCAAGTGGCTGGCATTTAAAACACAAGGCTCTTCTTCACCTCGCAATGGCAAAGCATTTTCAAGTGGACTCTGCCTCATCGGTTGATATAACTGTTATTGTTTTATATTAAGCAACTATTAAATCGCATGCACTATTCTAGATGCTTTACAAACATTACATTACCTCATCCAATCCTCTCTGAAGCCAATGCTATTATCCTGTTTGCACACAGGCAGGGAAATGATATTTGAGATGATATGAAACCTCAAATGGCTGAAGTATGACAATGGCAAGAATCAAATTCACTGTTGTCTAATTCCAAAGCTATGCTTTCTTTTCATTTTAGCTTTTCTGATTTTTGTGTATCAAGAATAAAATACTTAGCTATGTGACTCAGTCTCAGGATTGAGAGAGGGAAAGATTACTTTTGGTAATGAAGGTTTATGACAAGATACTTGAAAATGTGGCATAATACACAAATGTGACCTTTTCAGACAAGTCACCTGAGTTTCACTAATCAACCCTGGCTGGGAACTGGTAAATCTTTCAGTGTCACCCAGTACAACAAGTTAAGCCCAAATGACCTACTTCCTCTTTTTTGACCTAGAAAACATGCTTCCTTGAAAAGAGGCTTCTACTAGGCATGATATTCGCTGCCATAAAACGTGGAATTCCTTTTTGGGAGGAGTTAGCTCCAAGCCACCCGATAGGTGACTAAATTCTCTCAGCCAGTCCACGTATGGCCAACTTTACAATCTAAGTCACTCTGGTCTTGATATCCCAGGTTCCACTTTATCCACAAAGCATACTGCATGCATGAATTGCAGAAACTAGATCATGAGAAAACTGATAGTTGTTTTATTTCTCCAAAGGAACCACGTGCCCCCACAGTCAAGTCTAGCCTGATCAATATGCCAGGTCATTAGTTCAACATTTCCAGAGATCTGGGGGCAGTGATCCTTGTTCTAAAAGATTATGGACACACAGGACTAGAAAATATTGGAACTAAGAGAGTATTATTTATGTTCCCTAGAGGGATTTGTTCTATTAAATATTTTTGTAAACTCCAACCAGTTACTTAAATATTTAGTCCATTGGGCAATCAAAATATTTAGTGAACATCTATTATCCAACTAGAAGAATTTTTTTTGATACATCAAGAGATAATTACTTCTTAAAGGCAGGAAATGATACATGCCTGATAAGGGGCACCAACCATAAACAACACATTTGTTCAGAGGATCAAGAATTTTGGGTTGGAGTGTTCAAAGAAACTTTTGTGGAAGGATTTGAATATAAAAATGGGACTGGGGAAAGCATTACCTGAAAGGCACAGTGGTATTTGCAAAGACAAAGGATGAGCCAACTGTTAGCTATGGATCCTTTAATCTTTCTCATGCATTCCCCACTGCTCGGTGTTTAATAACTTCTAAAAACTGACTTCTACTTCCCTTTGCAGATATAAGACACAAATCTCAACCACCACTTACTAGCTGAGTGATCTTAAGCAAGTCATTTAATACCTCTGAGCATCAGGCGATGAATACATGAAATGACAATAAGATCTGCCAGCAGTGAGAGATTAAAGGATGGCATGTATATCAAGGAAACAAGCACCAGTGTCTAGAACATAGAAGCCAGCCAAAAAAGTATTTCTTTCTTTTTCTTTTGCCTGTTCAGAATTTTTCTTTACCTACCGAGTAAATGCTTGGGGGAGAAAGTTATTGGATGGAAGGGAGACCTGAGTTCTAGTCTTGACTTTCCCACATAGTCAGCTCTGTGGTCTGGGGTGAATAACCTTGGTGTGCCTCCATTGCTTTCTCTGTGAAATCAAATGGTTGGCTATGAACTCCAAGATTCCTTCCAGAACAACTATTCACAACTTTGCATTGCTGAACATCACCTCAGGGACATTTTATCATCTGTGGCAGTGAAGAAATATGAGCCCTTACGTTTCTCTATCAGCCTTTTCATTACCCCAAGAGTGTGCTGGAAGGTACTGTTTTTCTGGAGAGCACATACTTCATACTGGCACGACTCTGACTCAGGCATCAGACCAATGGGCTCTGGCAGGGCTTTCCAGAGGATGTGTGAGCTGGCAGGACCATCTCAGCCCCAAAAGACAAGGGCTGTGAGAGTAAGTACTTCACCAACACTCTGCAGCTGTGTGGAGAAAAAAAAATGTGGTTGATGAATTTCCACCTTGCACAGAGCAAAGAAACATTTTTGAGTTACTTGCTTCCAGCCAGAGTGGGGGCTTTTCACCACCAAGAACTCTCCTCCCACGGGTGAGGAGACACTGCCACCTGCTGGCTCTCTGCTTGTTTACACCAAGGAATGCTTTCCCAAGGCCAAAGCAATGGAGCCTTTCCCAGACAGCACATTTAGGTATATCAGAAAATATCAATAGTTACTAAGCTACTAATACTGAATGTCTAATCAAATCTTGAGTGTTTCATACAAAATTTGAAAGTTCAGAATGATTCCTCTCTGGATATTGAAGGTCACACAACTAAAAGAGATCTTTATTAATAGACAAGGTACTTAAGGATTCCTTCAACAATTTCAATAACTGATTTATGTGTACTAGGAATTTTTTAACATGTAGAAGTATTTTCAATACATCATGTCATGTCAGGTTATTGAAATAGCTTTATACTTGGAACTTACTATTTACATATATGCCACATGACAATAATAAAATTGCATTACTGTTAAACAATTTTAGCATTTGGTATTGTCAGTAATTCAGGGTTTCCCTCATTAATTCACACTATTAGGCTCTGTGATTAATCTTTTACTATTAGAACGGTACAGAGGTTAAAAGTTAATACAGATATAAATGGAACAAGCTCTGTAATTTTATCAGCAAAGTGGTTTGAGGCTAAAAGTTCAGGAGCATTTTACTTGAAATGGCTTTTGTGCTTCTCGATCACTGACAATGTTCTCTGATTCTGGAACCTCGGATTGTTTTACTCCCTCTCCCCCAGATGCTCAGTGTGTGTGACTGGTATGTGTGTTCACATTGGCGAAAAATATGTAATGGTAAAGTGCCCACCTTCCCTTTTCTCCTTGAAATTTGGTCCATGATAGAAATGACGTTTACATTATTACGTTGGCAAATAATTTAGTTTCACATTGCCTTGATTTCTCCATTTTCACTTTGGCTTTGGCATTGCATAATCAATGGATCCACTGAAATGTTATATTTGGGCTATGTTTTTATTAATATTATTATTATTATTTGCTCTATCATTAGAGCAACAAGGAAAAAGTTTTGGCATTTCTAATCCAACAAGAATTTTTAAAGTATTGATATCCAGTCTCAGATCGCCCTGTTTCATAAGCCTAATGGGGGAAGAAACAGAACTTATCTGTCTTCATCTCACCCTCCTCTTTCCCCTCTCTTTCAAGTATACTATTTTCCAAAGTTAAGGAAACAAAAAACAAAGTCAGATTGATAGATGCCCCTGACATGGATGAGAGGGGGCCAACTCATATGACAAGAGATCCCACTTACAGATGAGAAAATTCTGAGCTGGTGGTCGAACTGCTTGTGGAACTCATTTCATATACGTTGCCTTGTACTCATATTAATCTCCAATGCGTATCAGCCTTTTTATTTTCCAGACTAGTTCAGGAAAAGTGTGGTGGGAGGGTCATAACCCCAACTTTTGAAAGCTGAATATGGGATTCACATGTCTCTTCTCCCACTTACTATCTCTGCAGTCCTGGGGAAATCACTAAGACCCTGTGAGCATTCATTTCATCACTTATAAAATGAAGATAACAGTACCTACCTCACATAGTTATTAAAGGCACAGTGATAACATCCTATGTATGGGACATTTGTTATATGCTCAGTACTATGTTAAACACCTTATGTGAATTAGCTCACCTGATGATCACAACAGACGCTTTATTATCATCCTTCCCCTTTTACACATAAGGAGCTGAGACAAAGGACAGGCCTAGTCATTTCCCTCAAGGTCACAAAGCTCAGGTATGTTAGGGTCTCACACCAAGAAAACCTGACTCAAGAGGTGGAGCTCATTTTGTGACATGGACTCCTCAGCCCAGATAGTGTCTGGCAATGGGTACATAAGAAATCAATCACAGGCATTTTGTTAGCCAAGCACACAGACCAAGTTTCTGACTTTGCCATCACTCTTGACATTGTGCTATGTACACAGAAGGCTTTAGGGATGATGTGATGCTTGCTCATTTTAATAGATATTTCGATAATACATACATACATACATACATACAAATTTGACTCAAGAGTTTCCTGGGATTGCTGTCACAGCATACCACTAACTGGGCAGCTTAAAACAATAGAAATGAGTTGTCTCAGAGTTTCGGAGGCTGGGAAGTGTGAAATCAAGGTGTTGACAGGGCTGTGCCCCCTCTGCAACTCAGGGATTTGTGGGCAGTCTTTGGCATCCCTTGATTTGTACATGTTTCACTCCAATCTTCCACCATCGAAAGGCATTTTCCCTGTGTCTGTCCTCACATGACTGTCTTCTTTAAAAAAAAAAAAAAACAGTCATATTGGATTAGGGGCCCACACTACTCCAGTATGAGCTCATCCTGACTACATTTACATCGGCAATGGCCCTATTTCCAAATAACCTCACTTTCTGAGGTACCAGGAGTTAGGACTTTGACATATCTTTTTGGGAAGGCAAAAATCAACCCATAATAGGAGCCATCTCTCCTCTCCACACCTCGATGATCTTAAATGAGCAACTGAAACCAGACAACACCAAATAAGATAGACCCTGTAAGAAGCTAGGTGTGTGTCCTTGGGGAAGATATTTGAGTGACTAATGCTCAATTTCCTTATCTGTTAAGTGAGGATATTAACAGCACCTACCATGGAGAGTTGATGTGATTTTTAAATAAAATAAGGTACATGGAACACTGAGCACTGTGCCTGGCACATGGCAAGCCCACAATCCCAATAGCTGCAGGAGGTGCACTATGCCTGCTGTCTCCCATAGGAAACATCTATATTTAAATGGCTCTAATCCCCATGTAGACTGACACCCAGAGTCTTCAGTTAGACAGTCATATTCCCAGCTCTTCTTCTAGCCTCCTCCTGCTCTCCTTTGAAAAACAGCGAATGACACCCGCCTACCCATAACACAGAGTCAGAATAATTACTCTGATTCAAAAGTTAGAAGTCTCACTACCTTGGCATTATCCTAGGAGATTTAGCAGCCCAGGCTAAGTCGACTTTGCCTCTCGTCATTGTCAAGTCTGGCTTGTGAGCACCCCACCGTGTGACACAGGAATTGGCTGCAGCATGAAGGTATAGCTGAAGCAATTGCAAGGCAAGGGAAGTGAAAAACAGTGGCTTCAGCTACGCCCAATGCGGAAGCCAGATGATGAAAATTAACCCACCTCTTTAATCACAATTTTGCATCCCAGAATCTTCAGCTGACAGAAACGATAATCATTTGGTTCATTGATTCTGGGATTAATCACTGAAGTTAATCTTGGCATGTATTGATTCCATTTCTGCTGGCTGTAACTAAAGTGTTCAAATTACTTACCTCAACTCTGACAGGAGTGGGTTCCCAAAACAAAGGAAGTCAAAGATGAGCTATTACACCTGACAGCTCTGCACAGCACCTAGTGACAGCGCTGACTGCCTGTCCCTCGGGAAGAGGGGCTCCTAATAGGGAAGAATCAAGCACCTGTTCTTGCTATTATACACTGATATTTTATAAAGTTGATCCATCAGTGTCTAGAAGAATTGGAGGTAGTTTTATCTCAAAGAACCTGAACTCAAAAATTGGCTGCAAAGGCAAGCAAATCATGTAGGCAACACAGCAGAACAGACTGATTTCACCAATTTGACTTTTATCAGAAAACATCAGCATCTATTACCTTTCAATTCTCCGGAGTTTCACGGTGCTGACCATTAGCCAGCAGAAGCTTCACTGTGAAAGTACAACTTGCAAAATGACAACACAGTGCATTCACCCCTTCCTTAACCTGTGATATGAACTTCTGGCCTGACAGATACCATGGACTGTCTCTTATTAAGCATACTTTGGTATGTTATTCTGGAAGAGACACAAGGAGACTTCTGCCTCGGTGTGATGCCTGGTGTGATTAGGTAATTCTTTGTTGTGAGAAACTGCCCTGTGCATTGTAGGATGGTTAGCAGCATCTCTGTCCTCCATCCACTGAATGCAAGCAGCCCCATTTTAACATGGAAAATGTCTCCAGACATTGCCAAATATCCCTCGGGGCAAAATCACTGTCAGTTAAGAAGGACTAATTTAACTTCACACTTTTTTTTAAACTAAACATATATGGTAAAATTTCAAGGATAACCAATAAAACACATACACTATATAAATTCCAAAAAAATTGAAAGAAAACAATCAAGTCAGAAACAATGAAACAACAAAAAACTTAACCCAACTTAGGCAAAATGCATATAAAAATGGGACAAATATGTATCCAAAAAAAAAGATGGCAGAAAACAAGTCTAAATATATCCATAACATAGAGTTCTACTTCCACAACTGAGGGGCTCCATGGACTCACTCTCTGGCAAAGTAAGCGTAACTAGTGAAATTTACTTTTTAAAATGTTAGTGTATGAAAATTGTACTAACAGCATACAGCGAATAAGAAACAGTTATTTTTAAAAATCAATGAAGGCTCAGTAAAAGTAGGAATAGTCTGTGGTACTTGAGTCATGATCTGCTCCCTCCCTCATCCCCTGCCCCACAGCTCAGCATGAGGGAATCACAGGGAGTTAGAGTTATAGTAAATGAGAACTTAAGGATGCAGTCAACCAAATCCAGAACATTATAAATTTACAGAACAAATGGCATCATTTCTCCAATGCATACATGGCAAAAGAAAAGGAGGAAGGCAACAGCCTGATTTCCCTGCCTGATGTGTGCTGTTGCAAAGAATTTGATTCCATTCTCAACTGCCAGGACAGAGTCCTCAACTTGGCTAGGCCAGTCCATCCAGTCCTATCCACTGGCTCCAGTGAGTGGTTCACTGTCGATCATGTGACCCATGGATTTTTTTTTTTTAGGAATTTTTGTGAAAATACTAATATGTAATTTTTAATTGATGCATTATGTGCATATTGAAATATATACACACATTTATGTAAGGCTAGTTTATAAAAAAGATAATACACCTGTATAACTGAGAAACAGAACAAGATTCACTCATCCCCCAACAATAACACTCTCCCTCCCTCCCATCCTCAAAGTAACCAGATTACTTTGTATGTGAACTAACATTGTATATGAATTTTGTCTTTTTATACAAGTGTTTTATTATAAAACTTTTAAACATATGAAAATAAACAAAATAGTATAACAGACCTGTCACTCAGCTTCAACGACTACCAATCATGTGCCATTTTTGTTTCATCCACACTTGAACACATTTCCCATCCCCACTTTCTTTTTGTTTTTGTTTCTTTTTTCTAAACAAAACAGAAAAAAAATAAATTTCAGGACTTCTGGGAAATGTAAGTCAATGGCATACTGTACTCACCTGGACACTTTAGTACACATATGTAAGAACTGGATCTACTACAAAATTTTGAACCATAGTGGAAGCAAATTTGAGTAATAAGCTAATAAACACACAGAAATAGAGCTAAGAGCATATATAAATGAATGAAACTAGACTTTTGAAAAACTGCCCCAAAACTCTATAATATAAATCTTTGCAATTTTGTTAGCTAATATATTGCTTTTATTTCAAAGCCAATTTGACTTGAGAGGTCCTATAACGCACAGAAATCCTACCACAGGATTTCAACATGAATAGTCTCTGGAAGCAGAGAGATTGGAATTTAAATTGGTAGGCAATACAGTCTCTCCAAGGAATAGGTCAAGAATGAAGAGTCAAGTATACCACTTGCCAGACACCAGTTTTCCTAATTGATTAAGCCATTCATCCACTTTAAGGAGGAAGAGAAGAACAGGCATTCAAAGCTATAAAAAACATAGCTAAGTAATCAGACATTAGGCTCATTTTGTTTGTTTTTAATGAATGCATGTGTTTTGTAATTGTTTGGGTTTGGGTACTCCTTATGTTCTGTTAAGTTATTGTTTCCATTTGTCCAGTATGTTTTTTTCTTTCTGTTTTCAGATTAATTCAACTATTCAGGTCAATTAATATGTATTGTTTTCCTACTGTGAGGAAGTCAGCACTGTTCAAAGTGCTGTCAGTTCATTCATTGATAGATACTTCGGTAGATCCCATATCTTGGCTAACATGGGGTTAGAGATGTATCTGAATATACTGATTTCCTTTCTTTTAGATATATACCCAGCAGTGGGATCGCTGGATGATATGGTAGTTCTGTATTTAGTTTTTTGAGGAGCCTCTATACTATTCTCCAGAGTGGCTATAGTTATTTTAAATGTGGTATATATACATAATGAAATATTACACAGCCATAAAAAAAACAATGGAATCTTGTCATTTGCTGCAACATGGATCAAATTGGAGGTCATTATGTTCAGTGAAATAAGCCAAACATTTAAAAGACAAATATCATACATTCTTACTCATATGTGGGAGCAAAAATGTGGATCTTGTGGATATAGAGAGTAGAATGGTGGTTACCAGAGCCTGGGAAGAGTAGTGGGGAGGGGGAGATGAGAAGAGGTTCGTTAATGGGTAGAAAAACATAGTTAGATATAAGAAATAAGTTCTAGTGTTCAATAGCATAGTAGGATGACTATAGTTAACAATAATTAGTTATATATTTCAAAAAAGGAGAAAAGATTTGAAGTGTTCCCAACACAAAGAAATGATAAATGTTTAAAGTGATGGACATCCCAATTACCCTAATTTGATCATTACACATTGTATGCATGTATTAATATAAAAATATCACATGTACTCCCAAAATATGTACACCTATTATGTAACAAGAAAAGTAGATTAAGAAAACAACAACAAAATGCTGTTGGCTCAAAACCAAACGTGACTGAGCTCCTCACTAAAGGAACTCATGGCCTACAGAGGACACAGATACCACCAAAACAACCCCAAGCAACATTCTAACTTCCATGATAGAGTTACACACAGAAGAGAAGAGGTGGAGACCCTGACTAGAGCACATTGCTCAAGCCTCACAGTTTATGCAGTTTATTTTTCCACAAATTGGGCCATCAGCCAATCCCAGTAAAAAGCACTAGTAAAAAAAGGTGATGCATATGTTACTTTCAATTTGGACAAGAGAAGCCTGTACTTATCATGTTAGACATTATCCTAATTAGATAAAATAAACATTTACTGAACCTCAAACTACTGGCATAAGTAATCCTCATGTCTCAGACTCCTGAGTATCTAGGACTACAGGTAAGCACCACCATGTTCACCTAATTTTTAAATTTTATTTTGTATTTAGAGACAGGATCTCACTATGTTGCCCAGGCTGGTCTCAAACTCCTGGCCTCAAGAAATCCTCCTGCCTCTGGCCTCCCAAAATGCTGGGATTATAGCATGAGCCACTGTGCTCGGTCTTGGACCAGATTTTTTTAAAAAAATGTAACAGATGTTTAATATCATTCAGTACAATATGGCATTTCTATGAATAAAGAGAAATGTGATATCCAGAAAATTTTAAGTAGACAAAATATAATTAACCCAGTTAAAATTTAGCCAGATTAGTATAGTTTGTCCCAGTGAACCTTATGGCAGTGTCTCCTTAGTACCAACACCAAGGAATTTTTTTTCCTGTTTTTTTTCCTTTTTTTTTTTATTTCAGCATATTATATGGGGGTACAAACATTTAGGTTACGTATATTGCCCTTGTCCTCCCTTCCCCCCCAAGTCAGAGCTTCAAGTGTGTCCATCTCCCAGACGGTGCTGATCGCACTCATTATGTATGTATATACCCATCCCCTCCTCCCCCCTCCCATCTGCCTGACGCCTGATGAATGTTATTCCTGTATGTCCACTTAGGTGTTGATCAGTTAAAACCAATTTGCTGGTGAGTACATGTGGTACTTGTTTTTCCATTCTTGGGATACTTCACTTATTAGAATGGGTTTGGACCAGATTTTTATGCTCTGCCTCAAACCCTACTATATTTTCAGTTTCTGAGGCTTGGTTTTGGCTTCTAGCCCCTTGAGGTCAGAGGATATTGGTTCTTACACTTTCATCTAATCTAGTAATCGTATTAAACTCCAAACCACATTCCAAAAAAGAAGGGCCCAACTTGGGTATCTATCCCAACTCCTCTGTTCAAGAAAATTCTCAATAATCACTTAATAATCTATTTTGCAGAGGTTGATCAATCAATTCATTGGTCAGATTTTCTAATAATTCAATTTATGTGTACTTTATAACTTCCTATTCCACTTCAGTTTTCTTTCCCTAATATATTACAAATTATTATTTTTCAAATTTTTGAAAGCTATACTAGGATATTCATTTTAGATCACAAACACGCACACACAAGAAATAAAATATCATAGAATATTTGGTTTACTACTCTGATATTTGCTGTCTTAGTCAATGTTTTTACATTCTCTCTTTGCAAACCACAAATCTGACTTCTTTATCCTTAAAGTTTTGATAACACAACTCTAAAGAGTTTAATGAACTATATAACTATGGAAATCTCTTCCAAGATTTTAGTTTCCAACTTCAATTTGGTTATTTTCTATTCTTCAATTCCTTCTATTATCAACAAGAGGATATATGGGGCATTCCTCAAATAATATCTGAGACTCCTATCAAATAAAGGAATGGTGATGTAATACTCTATTTTCCCTATGGTGAAATATTTGGATATAACTTATGTATGTAACACCATTTAGTTCATTCTATTAATTGTCTACAAATATTTTTGACAATTTTCAGTTATTTGTTATTTCCAGTTCACAATATTAATTCACTGTCCCTTGCTGTTTATTCATTAACATTGTTAGTTTTCTGCTTGATTTTCCTCAACACTCACACATCATTAGTGCCATGGACATGAAATCCAAAGGGTAATTTTCATTTTCATAATCATCATCCACAGTCACAAAACATTGCTGCCATAAATTTAATTTACAAATATTTCAGAAATTCTCCAATCCACAAAGTAGCTGCCCTCTTTTTTTTTTAATTTCACCTAACTGGATGTATATATAGTCAATAAATCTGACAAAGTACACAAAATGAAATATTCATTAGAAACCCAAGTAGTGTGCCAAACTTTGGTTTTAGCCATATGGTCCAAGATATCTAAATTCTTTAGCATTCTAACCGTCATGAAAATTCTAATATTCTATCCAAAGAAATGTGCCCATCTATTTCTAAATTAAATATGAAGATTAATCAAAAGCTTTCAACCTTATCCTGCCTCCTAGGTCTGCAAAGTAAACAGAGATCAAGCTGACTTGCAGGGGACTGGCTGAGTACTGGTTCAAAGGGCTCTGATTACCACTAGGAATCTAACAGATCCTGACACCCCAGTTCCTAGGGGAGGCCAGGGAGCATGGAGCCTCTTGGAGCAGGTTCTGATGGGTCTCCAACTCCACCTGCCAATCCTTCAGTAGTCCCTGGAGGGCTTGCATCTTCCCAAAGATTTGCTGTATCCTTCCAGTCCCAACTTCCCTCTTTCAAAAATTCTCAGCAGATGACCTAGTCTTAGGTTTTACCGCCACTATTTCTAATAGCAGCTAATGCATATGGAGGGTTTATTATGGTACCATGGACTGAATGTGTCCCCTCAAAATTTGTATGCTGAAACCCTAATTCCCAAGGTGTTGGTATTTGGACATGGGGCCTTTGGTAAATAATTAGGATGTGAGGGTGAAACCTTCATGATAGGATTAATGCCCTCATAAGAAGAGACACAAAACAGCTTGCTTCCCCACCCGCTTTTTCCATCACATAAAAATGCTACAAGAAGACGGCCATCTGCAGACCAGGGAGAGCACCCTTACCAGGCACCAGATCTGCCAGTGCCTTGATCTCAGACTTCCCAGCCTCCAGAACTTAGAAATAAATGTTTGTTGTTTAAGCCATCAAGTCTATGGTATTTAGTTTTAGTAGCCCAAACTGACTAAGACATATGGCTAGGCTCAATTTTAATTAACTTACATGCATTAATTCACTTAGCACTCTTAACAACCCTATGAGGCAGGAACTGTCAGTGTCTCCCTTTTAAAGATGAAGGAACTAGGCCACCTTAAGGTTAAACTAACTATTCAAGATCATGCAGTCACTTTGTGGAAGAATGGGAATATTAACCAGAAAATGTGACTCCAAAAAGTAGAGTTCTTGACACCTACATTAAAGTAAAGGCTCTCCATCAAGAGCTACTTCAATCTCTCTCCCCCTTCACATCTATGTATATTTAAACTGTACCAATGATTACATCCCACCTATGCCTAAGGTTACCTTTCAACCTGTGTTCTAGAACTGGCTCCCTCCTATAGCCACTCATCCCCTGTACAACTTTCTTTTACTAATTCTTCAATGTAAAAGCTAAAGCTAAAATAAAAAAGATGTATACTCAACCTTAACTAATCCTGAACTTAGAGTTATATCTTTCTTCCCTTTACAATTGAGCTTCTTAAAAAAGTTATCTGCTCCTCAGCCCTCAGTGATTACATTTATTTGCCTTAAATTTATTCAGAAATTTATGGAAACAATTTTAAAAGAACCCTAAAGATCTCTTCCTGTTGAACCCAGCGTTCATTGTCCTTTTCTAACTTGTCAGTATGCTCAGCAGCACCTGGCAAGGTTCAATGCTCCCTCCTAGAAGCAGCCCTTTTCATTCCTATGACCCTCTCTGACTCTTCCCTTTCTGTCTCACAGACAGCTCATTAGTGAGAGATTCTCCTCCCTCTTTTTATTCTACTCATTCCTTAACTATACCAGTGACCTCAAGGTCCTATCCTTGGCCTCATCTTTTCTTGAATTGGATCCTACCCCTTAGTCTCAATTGTCACTCTTAGGCTTCTCACTCCAAGACATGCACCTCCAGCCCTGATTATTCTTCTGAGCTCCAGCCCAAACTTCATCAAACACCTCTGAAACAAATTCATCTGGATACTTTGCAGGCAACTCAAACTCAAAGTTAAAATCAACCCCCCGTACTCACCATAGCTCTTTCTCCCAAATTTTCTATCTGGACGATGAGACCAGCACCAATCATTATCCCGTAAGCCCATGACCTCAGACATCTTTTCTACTTTATTCTCTCCCTCACTCTCTCTCCCCCTATTCTAGACAGACTTCATCTAACATATCTCTTGGATCAACCTCCTTCTCACCAAGAAACCAGTAAGTGAAGTAAGTGATGGTGCCAGGAATAGACACTAGGTTTCTAACTCCTACTCTTAATGTCCTTTCACAACTCTATGCCTTAGCAGAGGTTCTTACTATGTGCCAAGCACTGTGCTGACCACTTTAGATATTTTATCTCATTGAATCCTCCCAACTATTATTAATCTCATCTTAGAAAACACAAAACCCAGGATAAGAGAAGCTAAACAAGTTGTCCAAATCATATATAATTAGAATCCATTCCAGGGGGTAATCTGACACCAAAACTATTCTATTAGTCATGCCTCCCACAATGCTAGTTAAATATTTCAGCCACTCTATCTGTACTATGGAAGCAGCATGCAATTGGCTGTTCTACTGCCTGTGCCTGCTCCACCTCATCCCCAAATCAATTCTTCAGAGTGCCCTAAGATTTCATAAAAAAATAAGCAATAAAGTATAGCTAATTATATCTTTCTAAAAAGCAATGGCCTCCCCTGTCTTACAGCACAAAATCGAAGCTCTCCGGCCTGCCATAGAAAACCACATGCATCTTTCCAGCATCATCTCCCCACCCTTGCTCCTGCCCTCTCTCCCACACTCCAAGCTATAACTCTAGTGAAATCCATGCCATTATTGATTGGATTTGCACCAATTGCATACTTTTTACTCTACTGTGCCGTTACTTTTCCTGGTAAATGCCCAGCCTCAAACCTTTCACTCCAGTTGTATCCACCCTTCAAAACCCAATTAAAAGCACTGCTGCATAACCAGGGTCTAGTTACACTTCCAATATAAATTAAAATGTCCCTTCTCAGAGCTTCTATGACACCTGGATTTATTTGTACACCTCTATACTGATTCATGCATCACAACATACTGCAGTTAGTTTATACATCAGTCTTTCTCATATTCCTCCATAGTTTTCTGATCTCAGTTCCTAATTTATGAATAATAGAGTCTCCATGTTTTAAAAGTTAAAGGATAAATAAATGAAGTGATCCCAATTGAAGAAATTAAAATGCCAAGGATCAGGATGTTAAGCTGACACTAAAAGCATTCAAGAAAAATTGCCACTTATTCAAAACGTACACAGAGAGAGTGCATGTAAGTACAGAGAAACTGTACACAGCCCAGTATAACACTGTCTCACCTCTGCAGGGTGCATCTCTGTGTTTCCAGATTCTGAGAGTTGGGCAGTAGAAGGGGCAAGGACTAACATTCAGAAGAATTAGGAGTCTAATCTACAGAGTATTGTTGGTCATGTTTTTTTTCTCCTTAAGAAAGTTATTTAGTCAGGGATCCTCAGTTTTCTCTTCCGTAACATTACACTGGGGAGCCTACATCATGTCCCTGAAGAGTCCAGGGGAAAATGGTAGACGTGGGCAGTGACACTACCATCTCTAATCATTTTCACATGCCCCTGAGATGGCTACAGTAAGGGAACAGCCTAAAAGCTCCCACCATTGAGGCACACAATGAGCAGAGTACCACTCGGCAGAGGGAGGCAAATAACTACTGGATCAACTTAGTCCTCTCCAAACAGGTAAGTTCTCCTCTCAGGCCTGAGTTCTCTGCTCAGGGATGCCTCCTCATTTCAGTGCTGTGTTTGTTCTCTTTGCAAACGAGAGTTCAGGGAGTAACTTCTTTTTCAAAGCATGCTAGAGAAAGGATGCAAGTTACCGGTAGCGTGAGTCCTGGACTGAATTGTCCCTCATCTGTTACGTGTTATTTGGCCAAAGTTATTTGAGTGGAAGCCAGTTGATTAACACCCAAAATTTAGTTAAAATGACATTTTGGTCAGAAATGAAAGTCCCCACTATTTGTTTTACAAATACTGAAATTTGGGTGTCCAGTGGGGATTTTGCAACTCTTTCTGCATGTTTGGCTGTCTTTCAGAATAAGTCTATTCTTTTTTTTTTTTATTCTTTTTTTTTTTTTTTTTTTTGGTTTTTTGTGTTTATTAAATTTATAAATAATTTTCAGCCAATATTCTGCTCTGTATAGTGTGTGATGGTTACAACTGGGAACAACTCATCAGAGCATGCCCATGTAGTGCTGGAGGGGGGTGTCGGGTGTGGCTGGCCGACCCTCAACCTTGGGTTCTCCCAGCCCCCAGACTTTCAACCTCAGAGAGAGGTGGGCTGGTCACTGCTGTTTAGACGCTTTAGATGCTTCCCTATGCTAGTTCTTTTTCTATTTCTTCTTCTTTCCTCTCCGTGTTTTTCACCGTGTATCGCTCTTCTCTTTTCTCTGTCCCCAATCTCTTTTTCTAAGGTTTTTTTTCTCTTTTTCTTTTTTTTTTTTTTGCTTTGTATGTTTGACTATTGAAATTATTTCTGCGTTTTTCCAAACGGCCACCAGAGGGGGCCCTAAAACTCGGAGGTCCGCTCTGAGTCTCCAAGAGCCCTAAAAAGGTCCTACTGCACTTTTCCAATTCTCTCGTGAATTCCTTAAGTTTCCATCTCTCCCCACTCCTGCTGCTTCTCTAAGGTCCACTTTTTATGCCCCGCTCCCCAGCCCCCTACCAAAGACCCTTTGTTTCATTTTCAGCTTCGTGGAACTCCCACCTCTGCAAAACCAAAGCACGCTGGTTTCCCGGCTCTCTACTTCTCAGCCGCCAAGCCGAGCCAGAGTCGCGTTCTGGGCCACTGCGTGCGCAACTAACCAAGAAAGTGCTCTTGACGATTGTCAAAAGCCCACATCCGAGGACCCTTCTGTGTGGCGCTGAGTCCCCACACCGCAGCACTCCACGTCTTGCCCTGAATGCCTGCTCTTCCCCTTTCAGGGGTAGAGGTCAAGGACTCACCTGTTTTCCCTCAGACGCGCCGCCGTCGGATACGCTTCCCGGCCACTCGGAACCCTCCACCGCCAGATGGCACTCGAGACACCGAGGACGCGCTTCGCCGCGGCACGGCGCCACCACACCGCGGGGCTCGCGGGCTGCTCGCCGCCGTCCCTCAGAGGCGCAGGCGCCGCAGTCTGAGACGCTCCGGCGCCCTTCTCCGCGCCTCGGGCCCCCAACACCCCCATCTCGTCCGCTCTGCGTCAGTCCCCAAGCTTGGTCCGACAGCCTCTCCAAATCTCCCTGACACTTCGAAGCAGTCGTAGGCCCTCCTAGCGGACCGCTGGCTCTGCGGCCAGGTCCCTGGACAGGTCCTGGTGCTGGTCCCGGGCCCGCGCTGTTGGCTGCGCGTGGGATGCGCTCCGCCGCAGGTTCCGCCGGAGGCGCCCTTCCCGCCCGGGCAGACGCCGAGGGGAGGAGGAGAGGGGCTCTTCCGGGTTCCAAACTCTCCTCTCTCGTTCCGAGAGTTTCTCACTGTGGCCTGATCTCAGGCGCACCTGGATGCCGCTCCCCACAACTCCTCCGTCTGCTCTGTAGCTTCAAGAACCCCGCTTCTCCCTGCTTCTCGCTCTCCTTCAGTTTTCTGTTCTAAACTCCTCATGGACGCTCTAACCTGCTCTCCTCCTGGGCCCCAACCCTCTTGTCGGCGTCCGAGGGTCCCCAGTCTCTTGCCCTAACGGAAGCGGGCTGTGGAGTCCCCATCACTGCTAGAAAGGGGTGAGCTGCTCTAAGTCTTTCCCCGCACCAGGCTCTCCGCTCCTGGGGACTCCCGGGGCTCCCTGTTCTGGGCGCTTCTCCGGTGCTCGGCCCGCACTCAGCCTCCGCGCCCTAAGCGTGGCCTTGCTGCAGCGCCCTCCTTTGCACTCCCTGGGGTACTGGTCGCGCTGGCACTGGCCCTGGCCGTCGTCATCTGTCCCCAAACTTCACTCCCTGACCCCATCCTGGAGGCGCCATTCTGAACTGCTTTTAGGACATTCCCCTAACCCCCCGCTAGACTATCATCAGTCAGCCGATATCCCAGGAGGTCAGTGTTGTCACCTGCAAAATGCTGTGGCTATGACTCCTCCCTCCCAGGGCCATTAGGAAGATTAAATGGAGTAATTCGCATAAAGAGTTTACTACAGCGCCTGACACATGAGAAGTGTTTAGCACGTATTGGTCATTAGGATTATATTTTACTGGCCTAAAAACCTGAGCGATACACTTCTCTCATCCTCCCTCTCTAGTTTCAGGGGCGCCCTTCTCTGCCCACTCCCAGTTCTCTCCAGAGGCACCAGGTCTTTTAGTCGATAACTCTCCTCGATTTACAAAATCCTGAATGCCCACCTGCAGGAACTCTTAATCCTCAGTGCGAACTCCAGGGAACATTTTGTGCTGCATTAAAAACTGGAGCACGCTCCTCTGATTCTCATTCTAAATACGATTCTGATTCAAAGAGGGGTCTATCTTCTCCTGCACAGTCTTTGAGCTATTTTATAACTCTAAATAGTCCTGCTTTTATCTGTAAGTTGCCCTGCTTTTTAACTTCTCCTTTAAACCTTTTTGTAACATCTTCTTGGATCCTTCACTTAATTATGAGTTAAATAAAGTATTTGA
>CAUYRT010007396.1:0-33651 GCA_963574885.1 Lepilemur ruficaudatus
TCCTCCTTCTTCTTCTTCTTCTTTTTTTTGGTTTCAGGGAGAAATCATTTTATATCTGCTAAATACCCTAGGGAACATATGCTTAAGTATGTTAGCATCACGTTGATGGGAACCAGAGTTCTTCACCTACTTCCCTGTCTATTCACTTCGGAATTCTTACTAATCACATAATTCTCATAGTCTGATTATTCAAATGAACTCCCTCTTATCTCCTGTGTTGAAGGACATATAAGTTTGTCTTTCTGGTTTCGCAGAACTGTTATGTGGGTAAACAGATTCAAATTCCTACGAAGGATGTTCTTTTCTCTCATTTGCAAATATTTTGTCCCACACACCCTCCTCAAGGAGAAAACATTTTAAGGTAAAGATTAAATTTAAATGTTTCAAGTTCCTTTGTCTTTACCCCTACAAAATGTACCACCTGCATTCAGTATTTATGGAGACATAAACAGTTAACCGCATGGTCAAGAAAAAAAATACAACTCTTGCTTGCATCATCGTAAAAAAGAAGATGACAATTAGTCCATATATGAGTATACATTTTGGACATTTGTTTTCTATGGGCTGAAAGCATAGGTTTTTGTCTAAAGGATGAAAAAATCAGGCTCAGTCACTGATAAATATTTCTTCAGGATTTTATTGAAACACTTCTAAGTTTAAACTTTGGCCATTACATTTTACTGGTAGATAAAGTTAGCATTTATTATTTGTCACCCAGCTTAATTTGGTTTGCATTACAGAAGAGCAGGTAAGTGGAGCTTAACTTGATAGTCCCATAGTATGTACAGTGAAACAGGGCATGCATCGGTCTGCAGATGGTTACACACAGAAGGATATTTCTTCTGATCTCAAGACCAAATGAGGGTAGAGGTTGGAGGTCGAGGCTAAATGTCCAGTCTTACGTGGGACTAAACATAGAAGAGAGGTTTTGTTCAAAACAAAAACAATGAAATAAGTGTCCAGGTGTAGATGCGTATCAGAACAGTTTCAGGCAAATGTGAGTTCATGACCTATCTCAGCTCATTACTCATTACTTAACCTTTCTAATCTCTGCTTTTTCACCTGAATATTAGAAATAATAGCTACCTCAAATGTTTTCTTATGAAGTCTAAATTATATACCTTAGATAAAGTACTTAGCACAATGTCTGCACACGATTAATGCTCACTACAAATATTTTTAAATGTTGCTGATACTACGTTCTCATTAATGTTATTATCACTATTCTAAGAAAACCTCTCTGAGATTTGGTTTTTAAATCTATAGATTAAGGTTAATACTTTTTTCTCACAAGGAGGTTAGAAATCAATAATCCCAGGGAAACTTCATTGTGGTTACCATTACTGGAGACACTGACATCATAATATTTTTCTTTGGGGAATAAATTATGTCACAGTCACTTGAGAATATACAAAATTGTCATGTAAATGCCACACATCAAGGAATACATGTCTTTTTGAATGCACTGTACAATTGGGGATTAAATAGATAAATTCAGTATGATCTTCTATGTGTACTTGCATGCACAGTAGTTACAGGCAATAGATAACAATATCTTAAAGACCCTTCTAAAGACTCTACAGTCATAAAGACTTAGAAAGATCCAAGTAATAGGAACACTGATATTATATCAGTCACAATACACAAACGTCTACTCCAGAACTCTACGAATCTCTACATAAGTAAAAATATGTAATGTTACAGTTTTCAAATTCTACATGGCTCCCTCTCCTTCCTCATTTCTATGTTAAATATCAATGGTTATTGTGGAAATTAAGCAAGAAAATTGTTTCACTATACATCAGCCCATATACTCATTATGAATTATGCAAAAGGCCTTACTCCTTACTGAGCAATTTCAAATAACTTGACAGCTCAGGTATTAGTGCTTAAGTTTCTACTGAACTAAATCTTCCTTCCTCAAATATGACCCTGAATATAAACTGTGACTGCCTTGCAAACTGTGGGAGGCACATTTCTAGCTCCCAAGTATTGCAGTCATGCTGAATAGGAACATTCTGGTTATTACAAATACCAATAATAGTTATTCACATGAGGGGATTTTTCTTCGTGCGACGATGTTTTAATTTCTCTTGCTGGATTTAATATTTCTAAATGCTTCAGAGGATAACCAGTCTGCCATTCTCACTGGAAAGGATTACTTTACCACCTGCTATCTGTTATACATAGGAGATTAGCCTGAGAAATGGTGGTGGTCACCTAAACTACTTAGAAGGCTGTGCTCATGAGGGTGGGGTGAGGTAGGCAATACTTGTTTCGGAGCTGGAGAATCTGAGTTTCCTTAATCGCTATTATTAGACTGTAAGTTCCATGAGGGCCAGAGCATGCAAAGCAAAAAAAATGGTTTGAAAGACTTACATATAAGGTTGAATCTTAAAATGCAAAACAGATGTTGGGCTGAAGTTGGAGGGACTTAGTTAGAGGCAATTCTATGTGTGTATGTATCATTTCTACACATCTTATGTGCAGAGACGTTGACTGCCTTTTCTCCAGATTATCTTTTCAAGGTTGTTTCTGTAGTAAAGAGCCTTGGAAGATACAGTGTCTCTCTCCAGAGCAAAAACCAGGTTTTCTTACAGGCTTGGAAAGTAAAAGCAGTGTTGCCCTCTAGAGCAAAAGGCAAGCATGCTTACTTGTCGTAATAGAAAAGGCGGGTTTCCTAAATTAAGGAATTGTCTCCTGTAATGCATCCTACTCCGTGTGTAGGTGTCATTTGGCCCCCTTCATGTTGCCCCTGTGGAAATTGGGGTAAAGGGCACCGAGCACACATGGTGTTTATACTGCTCGCTGTGCCTTGAATGATGAAGTCCTTTGCCTCTGACCCAGAAGTCTTACATCTTCTGCCAATGTCCATAAAACTGCAGCAGGATAAAGTGTTAGCTTGTAAGTAGGGTAAGGTGACACTTCATAGTAGATAAATAAAGTGATACAGAAGATAAAGGAACTGAAGAAGGGAAGATATGGAAAAATTAGCTGGAGACTCGCTTCCTTCATGCTTACTTAGCATCACTTAGCAAGACTTACTTAGCATTAATTCAGTTATTCATATATGAGCACCTTCCATGTGACAAGTATTATTCCACATACCAGGAATACAGTCCTGACTGTCACTAACAATTTCCCTCCTCTCTTGCTGTATGACTACTACTGAGCAGAGACAAACACAAATAGATGAAGAAATATATATTTTAATTCCAGATGGTTATAAATGCTGTGAAGCTGAATAAGGAAAAGTGATATAATGAGGTAAAGCTTCTTTCATTAGGGCGGGCAGGGAAGTTCTTTCTAAAATAATATTAATATTTGGTGTAAGGTCTTCCATGTAGAATTTTGGGGAAAGGACATCCTAGATGACAAAGAAAAGGAGAAGTAAAAGGAAGTGAGAAGGAAGGAAAAAGAAAGAGAGAGAGGGGCTCACGCCTGTAATCCTAGCACTCTGGGAGGCCGAGGTGGGAGGATCGCTCAAGGTCAGGAGTTCGAAACCAGCCTGAGCAAGAGCGAGACCCCGTCTCTACTAAAAATAAAAAGAAATTAATTGGCCAACTAAAAATATATAGAAAATATTAGCCGGGCATGATGGTGCATGCCTGTAGTCCCAGCTACTCGGGAGGCTGAGGCAGGAGGATCGCTTGAGCCCAGGAGTTTGAGGTTGCTGTGAGCTAGGCAGATGCCATGGCACTCTAGCCCAGGCAACAGAGTGAGACTCTGTCTCAAAAAAAAAAAAAAAAAAGAGCGACAGAGAGAGAGAGAGGGAGAGAGAGACAGAGACATACAGAGAGACAGAGACAGAGAGAAAACAGCAATACTAGAGAAACTTAGGATTGAAAAAGTTGGATTCTTCTCCAGAAAGACAAAGAAAAGGAGTGTGTGGCTGGAACATAATGGGTGATATGAAAGGGGATATTGAATGAATTTAACTATTTGTGCAGGAATTAGATCATATTGAGAATTATAGACCACAGTAAGTCAATCAGATCAGGTTGATGGTATCGCTTTTCCTTTATGAAGTTAATTGATTCATTTTCTTTATTATTTTTAAAAATACATAAAGTTTATTGATGCCATCAATATTCTAAAAGTAAAGAATACTTGCACGTATTCAGGTGTGTAGATTTCTGGACAAAAATGAGAAAAAATATGTCTTTACCTAGAAACTTCTGGAGAATAGAACTAAGTATAATTCAACAAACTACTGTTACTATTACTCTTAAAACATGAATACTTCTAATACTACTAAAAATAATAACATAAAGATAAAGAGAAGGATGAAGAGAAGGATGAGGAGAAAGAAGAAGAGGTGGAGGAAGGAGAGGAGGAGAAAAAAAGGAAAATAACAAAAACAACAAATTCTGGAAAGGCTCTTATATTCCAGAAACTAAGCTAAATTCTTTACATACTTTTTATTAACTTCAAAATTACTCTGTTAAATTTTCTACTGCTCCTTTCAAAGACATAAATTCATGCTTGCGGAGGTAAAGTCCTTTACTGGAGATTTCCCTGCTAGTCAATGCCTGGGCCAGAATTTGAACCTTGGAACTGTCTGGCTCTAGAGTCAGATATTTACACAATATGCAGCCCATGTTTTAGTGCAGCATCTTTATGCTGCAGATGTCCCTTCCCTTATGAAGCAGGCAGCTTTGTCATCAGTTGATAGAGAATTGTAGTATTTCAAAGATTGTTAGGTTCAGTCATGGGACAAAATGATTGGTGGTTTTTATCTGCATTGTTTGAAAAGTCTGGCTCTATACAGCAGCTGAAATACAGCACACACTTTTTTTTCTCCTTTGGATGTCGTAGCAGACAACAGATGTACCATGTCTACACAATAAGATGGGTAGAAGGGCCTAAATCGATCATCTAGCTTGAGGATATAGCTGACCCATGCTTTATTCCAGGTCCTTCCAGACTTTGGTCTTTTGGAAGAAAAATGAGTTTCTGGAAGATATCTCTAAAGAAAAGGGATTATTATTATCCTACAGAAAATAAATACTTCATAAATGCACAAAATCAAAGGGAACGTGTAAAATTATCTGAAAATGGCAGGTTTTGATCTAACAGAATATCAAATA
This sequence comes from Lepilemur ruficaudatus, assembly GCA_963574885.1. Classification (NCBI taxonomy): domain Eukaryota; kingdom Metazoa; phylum Chordata; class Mammalia; order Primates; family Lepilemuridae; genus Lepilemur; species Lepilemur ruficaudatus. Next base: position 5,091 of record CAUYRT010007396.1, read on the forward strand.
TGTGGGGATCTGAAATTCACTTCTTGGGTAATTAATAACCAATGACATGTGGTTACACTAGAAAATTAGGTCTAAAAGAGATTGTCTAAGCCCATGTTTCCAAAATCATGTTGCAAAAAAAGCATGTTTCTAGAGATAGTAACATTGTATGAAAATAAGACTTCATAATTTGAAAAACCTCTAGCAGAATTTATGCATATCACATCTTAGTAACAGAACCCTATTTAGTTTTATTTGGAGAAGGAGTGTAAACTAACCTATAGTGCATCTCTATACATCTGTAATATATTTCTAGGTTTATCTTTCATAGGGGAAGCCATTGAAATGTAGTTCTAATTTAGGATTGTACTATGAAAAAAGTTCTCTAAATCTGTGGTTCCCAATCCCCGTTAGGGACTGGGCCCCAGAGCTGTACTGCAGCTGGTGGCCCTCCGCCCCACCGCCACCCACACCCCTACCCCACCCTCCACCTGTCTGCGGAAAAATCAGCTCCCATGAAACTTAGGAACCTGGGGCCACATAGCAGGAGGTAAGCAGCGGGTGAGCAGTGAGCGAGGTAAGGTTTGGTCCTTATTTACAGGACCTTATTTACAAGGGCTTTGGTCCTTATTTACAGCGGCTCCCCATGGCTCACATCACCACCTGAGCTCCTCCTCCCTGCCCTCACCCTCAGCCCTTGGAAAAATTGTCTTCCATGAAACCAGTCCCTGGTGCCAAAAAGATCAGAACCTCTCCTCTAAAGGGCTCTGAATGAGCTTGGAGGGGCATGTGTCTTGCCACTTCCCTGTTTTATTTTTCTACTTGGAAGCTGTGTGCAATGATGTAACCCCAACAGCCAGTCTCGTGACATTGAGTTGTTTTTCAGGATAAAATCCACAAGTTAACATAATAAAACTTACAGATGAAACATCATTTTACTTTGTGGCACTACATACCAGCCCTGGCGTACCCACATCTTAACTACATTTGTGTAATAATCTAAAATCCCAGTGTCTTTAAACCATTGAAGCCAGGTCTCTGCTACTTAACAGTAAATGGACCCAGTTCTTGATACGCTTGTATATTCCACATTCTTCTTAAGTCTTGCAGGTCCATTTGATGATTAAAGATCCTGAAAAATGCTTCATAAATAAAACAATAGTTAAGAAATTATCATGTGCCAGACGTTGCACTAGATGCTGAGGATGTGGGAAGATAAAAGAGTGATTGACCCTGAGTATGTCATGGAAGACTTTCTGGAAGAAACTAAATTAAGTTTTGAGGAGAGATTATAAGTTTTCTAAATAGAAAAAAAAAAATGAAATGCAATACAGGTAGAAAATACAATAAATTAAAATAGATATAATTATGATGTTTCCCAAGAACTTCAACATCTTTGATGTAGCTGGAGACCAAGTGAGTTGGTCTTGGGTGTAAACATGTGGTCCTGGGACAGACTTACATATTTGGAGAGGTAGACAAAGGCCAAATTCTGAAAGGCTTTTTACACCAATCCAAGGAACTTAGACATTGTACTCTAGGCAACATGGCACTACTAGAAAGCCAAAAACACTACAGAAGCAACCACTTTGATTAATAAAGGGCCCCTAGTTGTTTATTTATGGGAGACAACACCAATTCTATGAACATAATCAACAGTCACAGGAAATTAAAAAACATTGACTCTTACACCAAAAGAAAGTTCAAATTTGAGAAAATTGATTCCATGAATTAATTTTTTATAATTTTTTACTTTTTCATTTTATTATTTATTTATTATTTTTTGAGATAGGTTTTAACATGGTTGCCTAAGCTAGAGGACAGTGGTGTGATCATAGCTCAAGGCAACCTCAAACTGCTGGGCTCAAGAGATTCTCCTGGATCAGCCTTCAAGTAGCTAGGACTGCAGGTATGTGATACCATGACTATCTACATTTTTTATTGTCATAGAGGCAGGGTCTTGATATGTTTCCCAGGTTGATCTTGAACTCCTGACCTTAAGCAATCCTCCTGCCTCAACCTCTCAAAGTGGTAGGATTGAAGGTGGGTCCACTGTGCTGGCTTACAGTTTTTTTTTAAATCTTTCTATTCTTCAATTTTTTTTAAGAATCACTTTTTCTTAAGTACACAAAAATGTAGACATTTCTTTGATTTAATATGATTTTCCAAGTAATACTCAGCAGTTTCCATGCTGAAGAGAGTTTTGATATTTCTACCGCTTTGAAGACTTCTCTGTCAGTATCCCAGGATAAGATCAAAGTCTACTCTTCATATCTGCATTCAAGGAAATTTCCATTTTCTCAAGGCCCACCTTCCTGTATTTTAGAAGCTGGCGAAGAGACAGCACACAGTGGGACATTGATCACTATGCCCATTTGGGCAGTACTGAAGCCAGGGTCATTTTCACTGAAGTAGTACCACTTACACTAAAGATGCCAATCGCTGTGGCATCAATGAAAATTTGCCTATCCCCGATTTCAGAGGAAATAATTTCCTTGGAAAAGAGTAGTAGCCTCTGGATTCCTTCGCATCTCTAAAAATAAAATAAAACTAAAACTCCATATCCAGCTTCATTAGCTTCTACACCAACCTCCTACCATACCAGGCTCTGAGGCGATTCTGAGCTTTTGAACTATCCAACCTCTGCAGTATGGAGTGTTTACTTTATAACCTTTTAAGAATGGCTGCAAAGTATTTCTGAATGAGCTTCCTAGCTGAAGAGTTAGATTTTATTGAGGTCTTCCTGTTGGGGTGGTTGGAAGTAAATTGTCTTCTTTATTGTAATGCTTTTGCTATCATTTATATCCTAGCCACAGTTCTTGTCGTCATCACTCTGCCAACTGGATTTCTCAGAGAAATCAGTCAATAGGGGAAGAGTTAGTACTCCAGGGCATCCATGCAGTTTTGGCCGCCATCTATATTCTTTTATAAAGACTTGCCACTGACTTTATTCCTTTAGGAGCATTTTTCTTTTCAAGCCCATGAGATGCATCTCCTTATGCTAAAGAATGCATCCAAGAACTAGTACTCACAAGGATCTTTGGCAGAAAACATCACCGCTTTCATCTGATGTGGCAGATGCTGAGTAGACAGATTTGGGGGTGGGGAATTGTGTGATGGTTTTGCATACCTGGTAAGCTCAATAAATAGATGTTTTAACTAGAAAATAATTAGTAGTTCTCTTAGAAATGTATTACTCTAAAATCGACTATTACAGAAAAGCTTATTTTTTGCTTATTTTTATTTGAACTCCACCTCATTCCCAAAGAGAATTTGTAATTGCTAGTGTTGCAAACTACCTCTGCTTTAATATTATTTTTCTATTAAAAGTTTTATTGGTCTCCTAGAGAACTAATTCAATAGGCAAGGACATTATTGAACATGGTAGAAATTTATACTCTTTTACTCCAATTAAATTCCACTTGTTATCTCCATGAAAGCAATAGATTCAGCAAGACAAAAAGGCAGTAATAGATACCTTGGGTATTAGGAAGATGGGCTATGAAGCTCAATCTTTGTTTTTCACAAATGGAGAAGAAAATACTGGGATAAAAATCATGGAACTGAACCATTAAATGTGTATAAAATAAAACTTTTTAAGAATTAGAGGCATTCCCTCATGTCTAGGAAACATCCTGACTACAGCCTTATAAAATTCATAAAAGTCATAAAAATCCCACAGATCCTGAGATGAATCAGTTCAGGGAGAAATCAGTCAGTGTGGAGACTGACTAGAGAGCATTCAATTTAGTGCCTGTGCTTCAAAGATAAGGACACAAAAATCCCAGAGAAGTTAAGTAATTTTTTCAATGTCGCACAGTAACAGAGGCTAAGTGGGGCTTTCTGAACCCAACTTCAAAATAATTACTAGGTGATGTACTCCCAGTGCAACTTATTCTATGGGAAAGCCCTCTGTTAGGAGTCGAGCTTTCTTCCTTCCACAAAGTAAATAGGTGAATATGTGAACTAGGACACATTTATTTTCTGATTTTTTTTCTTTGGTAGAAAGCACAAACCTGTTTTAAAAAAAAAAAACTAATGAAAACAAGCTAAAGAAACAACATTTGAACCAGTGTATAAGATCAAAGACTAAAGGTCTTCTGTTTAGAAATTAAATGTGACATAATCAAATCAGAATTTTAAAACTAGTAGAGTACTTTATGTAGCTACTTCTCTTAAGGAAAGGAGACATGAGAACCCATCATTTCAAATAGTAAAAAAGGCTTTTATCAAACTCTGTTGAGGCTCTACTGGTTAAAAGATTAAAGAATCTTCCTTAGGTTTCTAGAAATACTTAGCAACCCAGTTTCATAAGATCCCATTATATCTCAGCAGGGTATGTGTTTGAGAGCTCTTGGATATAAAAGTTTAGCCTAAGGAAAAAGAAGAGCCAATCTACTGGAGGGGAAGTATTCACTTTTTTTTTTTCAATTTTCACCTTTAGTAATTAAATTAATCAAATGGATATTTTCTACTTTCCTTCCATAAAACACATTTTTAGAGAACATTCAAATATAAACTGCTCTCAGAATCATGCTAATTGGCTCTCTGGTAATTCAAGAGATGACTTCTTGATGAAGAAGATAATGATAGGCTCGCAAGGGAATACAAGGAAAAGCAGTCTTACTCATAGTTTTTTAAAGACATAAATAAAAAGAAGAATTTTAGAACAGAAGCTTGAGAAAGATTTCTTAAAGGGATAGTAATGCCGCTATACATTGTCCCTCATTCTCAGGGTAAAAAGGAGGGAAATATGAGTTAAAGCTTTATAAATTAAGTAAAAATCTCAAACTCTCATCTCCTAGGATGAAGCTCTATCTCCTACCTAGCTCTCTAGGTATGATTTTCCAAAAATGTAAAGGTTTTGCGATTGCTCAAATTCCATTGGTCTATGTGGAAGAGAAAGGCCATTGTCTCCTGCTGTGCTGCAAAAGAAATGCTTCAAACTGACAGAGCAGGGAAGTAGAAATGTTTCTAGAATCCATGAGCCTGAAAGTCTCAGTTGGTTGCTTCATCTACTACTTCTTTGCTGCAGAACCTCAATTTGTTTGGATGTTGACTTTCGCATGGCTCAGAAAAGAAAATAGAGGGGTCAGGAGAGATTATGATTGGTTTCATACCTTTTGGTAGTCAGTGATTAGGCATGGATGTATGAACCAATTCTGACCACAGGGTCGTGCAAGAAAATCTATCAGTGTGGCTTTATCAACATCTCTCTTTTCCAGTAGATGTAGCCATATGCCAATATGATACTAAGAAACTGCCGCAGATGTCCTCAATCATGAGTAAAAACTTTGGCAACCCGCTAAGGAGAACAGAAGAGAAAAGTACTGAGCGCCTGCGTCCGTGATGATATTTTTGACTTGCTAAACCAATTCCGAAATCAACCCACAGCGGGTTTCAATTTTCCATACGTCCCTTGGATTTCTATAAATCTAGCAGGCACAGACATTGACTTTGCTTCTGATTATCTTTTCAAGAATGTTTGTATAACGAACAGGTTTGGAAGATAGGGCTAGAGACTCATTCTGGAACAAAAGGCTGGTTTGTTCACTGTTCAGTGTGATAAAGAAAGATAATGTCTACCTCCAAGGCAAAGTGTAGGCAAGCTTGCAGCCTATTATTAAAAACTTTGTTTCCCTAAGCTTAAAGTTCCTTTCCTGTAATGCAGCCAACATTGGAAGGGTGTTATACAGCCCTTTGCTTTTTCGATTTAGGAATGGGGCTTAAAAAATCAGTGTGAAAGCTGACACTGGCTATCGTTATTGTGGCGAGTGATAAAGTCTTGTGTTTCTGACGTGGAATCCTGTGTTTATGTGCATTTGGGAAACTGTTGCAAGCTAATTTTTTAGCTTGCAGGCTGAGTAAAATCTCAGACCCTTCACACTTACTGGAAACAGGCTTCCTGTTGTCTGAGGTAGTATAATATATGCCCTGAATGATTAACACTCCTTTCATGGGATTGTCTATTATTTATGAATAAAAACATTCTGTCCATCTATCATCACAATATTATATATTTTTGGAAGAAAAGAGAAAATAATCGCTAGGTATATGCTTCATATTATCTTAAAGTCAGCAGCATGATGTAGTAAAATTGGAACAATGGAGACTTTGGGAAACTATGTCATCCCTTTGTTTCAGTGTTCTGTTTTGTTGAATGGGGACAGTAAATCTGCCCTATCTATGTAAGGACTGTGCTGTGCATATAATACATACGGTCACTGGTTATTTAATTTTAAAAAATCATAAAACCTTATATGACTATTCAATAAAAAGAAGCTTAGAGGTATTTATATAACTAGAATTTGCATCATAATTTTTTACTGTAGAAACCAGGTGTTATAAATGACAGCTGTCTTGAATTCCGTATTTCATTTAATTTAGTATTTTTTTCCTGTGGCTAGAAAAGCAAAGAGATAAACTCTTAGGCACCACTGTGGAATTATTTCTTTAGACAACTCAACTTAGTGTGACACAAAAATCTAACAAAGAGCTAGATTTTCCCCTTTTTTCCCTTTTTCTATTGGTATTCTAACAAAGCACAGTGTGGACTATCTTTAATGAATCATTTGTGAAATAATCATCAGTGGGCAAAAATGCTGTTAAAATATTGACCAGTTTTTCTTTCTTTTCTCTTTCCTCCGTAGAGGAGAACATATGGAACCTAGCATGTGAGGTGGTGAGAGAGAGAAAGATGGAGAACAGCATGGAGGTGTGGACTGGCAGGATGGATGGTGACCAGGGATGTGGGGCACTCGGGGAGAAGTATAGATCCACATAGATGAGGTGCCTGAAAGACTTGGTGACTGACAATGGGAACGATGGGAGGGGGTTGGCAGAGACAGAGTGGCTAGACTGCATGGCTAGAGGATGGTTCTATTGAGCAAATAATTAAATGTATTGAGAATAATATGGAGGCTCTCAGAGCAAAAGGAGATATTAACAGACAAAGAAAGAAAAAAGAATGGAAAGAAACCTGAGATATGGGATTGAAGCTAGAGGTTTCAGTGCGCACTTATGATTTTGTAATATACATGTACAGCTATATACAGAAATAGGTATAGCTGTATAAGCATCCATTTACATATCCTTCAAAGATATGCCCACTGGGAGAGCCTAGGAGCAATGACACTCTTGCAGCAATGAGCACAGTGAGTGCCATGATCGTGGTTTCTAAATGCCATCCTCCCTAAAAGGAACCAGAGCTCCTTGGAGAAATAACTCATTCCAGGATGAGAGCAGGGAAAATATGATGTGAATCATGCAAATCGTATTGTGCCTGACATTAAGGTAATGTTCAATGGGTGTTGGAAAGATGTCAATAGTACGGAAGTTTTAGTTTGAGTGGGATGATTTCGACATCAAACTAAATAATGGTAACAATAGATTGCAACCCTATTGAGTGAAGTAGGAACCCATGATTTTATACTGATATAATAAATGAACGACTTAATTGATAGAACTATTAGACATAGAATATAGCTATTCTACTATAGGTAGATAAATACATGAATGTAGAGATAAAATTCTTACTTACAGTAGCGTGCCAATGAAATTTTGAAGTAATAATGGAAATAAGCGAATTGCCATTTGGCAACGATCAGAGATAATGGTTGATTAAGGCAGGTGCTGTCAATGGAAACTAAAGACATTTGGTGGTGGTATGATGAGGAACAGGTTTATAGCCTGATTGTAAAATACTTCCCTCTGATATACTGATGAAGTAAAATGGGAAAATGTTTATTGTGAGGTGGAATAACTTAATGGACCCCAGTATCACCAGGTGATTAAGGTTAAAGTCACCAGGGGAACGATTGGTCCTCATGATACGACCTTCTGAGGTGGTGCAGCAAGAAATGTGCCACAATATTTCCGTGGAACTCCTGCCAAAAATGCATGACTTGAGTCAGGGCATGAAGAATGATCAGGTGGACCCATGTTGAGGGTCATCTTTCAGAATGTAAGGCCTGTTTCCCTTAAACTTGTTAAGAGCATGAAATATTGGGAAACATTGTGGAACGGATTCAGTGTGAAGAAATCTGAAGAGACCTGACAATTAATTACAACATGGTTTCCTGGAAAGAACCAAAACCAGCAAGGAAAAAGTGTTATTATTGCAGCAATTGACAAAATCTGAATGGGAATTAGATTTGAACGGTCATGGTGTTCCAGTTTTGATTTCCTGATTTGGAAGGTTATATGGGATAATTGTTCAAGAAAGTGTCTTTGCTTGGGAAACGTAAGTACCATATTGTTTGAGTGAAGGGGTGAAGGGACATAACGTCTGCATGTTACTCATGAAAAGTTCAGGAAAAGATTAAAGATAATGGCTATATATTTCTAGAGAGAGAGACAGATTGGAAAATAGAATAAATGTGACAAAATTTTGACAAATGGAGAATCTAGGTAAGATAATTATAAGAGGTCTTTTAAAAAAACTTCTTTGAAAATTAAATTCACACATACACACACACACACACACTCTTAACAATATTGGTTAACATGACCATTGAAAAGAATACAATCTTTTCCATTTAAATTTATTTAAGTTGGTTATTCAATAGAGTATTCATTAATTCAACAAATGCTGAAATTCCACTAGGTTTCTGCACTGGTTTAAATGGAAGGTTTGAAGAGGAGACCAAGTCAAACAAGGACCATGTCTACAAATATCGAGTTTCTAGTGGAATTTGTATAACCATGTAGAGATCTGTGATCCCTCTGCTGAAGGAAATCATTCATTAGAATACAATTTTCATTTGTTATTTTTAAAGTTTCCAGTAGCCTTGTGAAAAGAGGTGAAGAAATCTGAAGAGGAAATGATAATGTTCAAAAGAATAATGAAAATATTCACTGTAGCCTCTTCTTTATGCAAAACACTCTCTGTTTTCTAATTTCTGGGATCTCGAGTGTGGGAGGTATTTTGTATTACCAGAATTATGAATGCAGATTAAAAAAAGCTTTTCCATGTACCTTCACAAGCATGATCTCATTGTCAGAACTGAAAGCAGTCTGATAGTGCGCTGCATTCTCAAGTAATAAATACTGTGTTCTCTTGTTCCACCTCATAGTTCTTTGAATTGCAAAGGTCATCAGCATTCTGAATAAAAGAATAGAGACCAAAAACTCTCATAAATTGTGCTGGTGGCCCCCAGTGGAAACATAATTTTTAAAATGTGTAAGTAGAAACAATAAAGAAGGTGATATCCACAATACATTGACACATTCCATCCAAGTTCGATTTTTTTAAACAATAAATCTTTTTATTAACTTTAATTTATCCTTTATATTATACATGCCAGAAATATAGACTTACAAAACCACAAAGAAAAAAATATTAAAATCCCTAAGAATATCGGCAGTCCCACTGAGAATATATGCTTTGTTTTGTTTTGTTTTGTGAAGCTGCAATACTTTTTGTAACTGGGTTTTGTCAAAGGACTAACAATAATTATCTTGGCTTCACTATTTATGCACAATCTGAATTTGCTTTATTTCCACAAGCATATTAGGTATTTGGAATATCTGTATATACGAAAGATATAGTTTAACCTAGAACGTATTTGTTGAATGGCTAAACCACCACAAGTCCAATGCTACTACACTTAAGAAACATGAAACAAATGAAATGTAGTCCCTCAATAGGAAAGTAACTATGGTAATAAATAATAATTCAATAAACAAATCCATTGATATATCCATGAATGAATGGTAGAGAGTATTTAGAGAAAAGTATGTCTACCTCCAATCAAGGAAGAACTAGGGATGGCTTCCTGGGGAAGAGAGCAACAACTGAGGTTTTAAGATTGGAAAGAAGTATACCAGACCAAAAATTAAAAAAGGAAAGTCTCAAATGATACAAAAGCATGGGAAAATCATAGAACGTTATAAATATATTCACTACTGCCTCAGCACAAAGAGTGTGTGTGTATGTGCGTGCGTGTACACGTGTGTGTGAAGAAGAGAGAGAGAGAGAAAGGTGAGGGGGGATTGCTGATAAAATTGAGCATGGAGAGGGATGTAAGAACCAGATCATGAGAAACTTTAAGCGCTTGAATTTTAGCCTACAAAATAAGAGGAAGAGATGATGTTAAATGGAAAAATTGTGTGGTTATAGAAAAAAGAATTAAAACTATAGTTAGCGACTAGATACTGTATAGGATAAAAGGCATCTTAACAATAGAAAATATATAAGTTGTTATACTGACTATTTTGTATATGAAATTATACCTTGTTTAGTGTGCTACTCATATCACAGTTGGTATCTGTAGGATAGAGTCCCATTCTGAGGTCGTTCATGCTAGTTCAGAGGACAGGCAGCCGGGCAGAGATGGAGGGAGACAAAATCCTGATTTGAAGGTATATGAGTATGTATGTATTATTGTATTTGTGTTTTTCCCATTCCTAGTCCATTCTCCACAAAGTAGCCAGAGTGACCTTTCAAAAACTCAAATCAGATCATGCTATCCTTCTATTTAAAATCTCCGGTAACTTTCTACTGCACTTAGAATAATATCTGAATTCTTCTACACGGCCTACAGGGCTATATGCAATCAAGACCTTGCCTATTTCTCCAATTTCTTTTCAAATCTTCTTGTCACTTGCTAATTTCCAAACATTTGGCCTTTTGTCAGCTTCTAGAATAACCTGTGCTCTTTCCTGACATATGGACCTTTGAACTTACTGATCTTCTGCACAAAATGTCTTTCCTAGTAGCAGGGTGGCTTTTCATATACTTCATGTTATGGATTTAAATGCCACTCAACTAGGAAAAGCATTCCATATGGTTTAACCTAATACTACATTGTGCTGCTCTCCACGGCCACAGTGACGTTAACCGTTGGAAGCAAGGTGGAAACAGTTGGCACAATGGGATGCCCACAGCGTTTGGACTCAAATCGGTAGTGGAAATTCCAGTTGTACAATATGCCAGCTGTGAATGCTTGGATAAGTTCCTTAAAAATCTTTTAGCCTCTTTCATTCTGTTTTGCATTCACAGATTAATTCATTCATTCAAGCACTGTTCTAGACACTGGGTATTAAGCAATGAACAAGGTAGATAATACCTCTGCATTTATGAATCTTCTGTTAATGTTTAAGGGTATAGATTATAGATATACATTACAATTTCAGGGAGAGATGAGGGATATGACTAAAGCAGAGCCTCTTTTCCACAGTTTTATCAAGAAAGGTCTTCCCTAGGAAACAGCATTTTAACTAAGTGAAAAATGGCAATTTTCACTTTATACTATTGTGTAAGCTGAAATTAGTGACAGAGAGCACACCAGCAAGTACCAGTGTACTTTTTTTTTTTTTTTTTTTTTATAAGAGACAGAGTCTTGCTGTGTTGCTCAGGCTGAAGTGCAGTGGCACAATCATAGCTCACTGCAGCCTGGAACTTCTGGGCTCAAGCTATCCTCTTGCCTCAGCCTCCTGAGTAGCTGGGACTACAGGCATGCACCACCATGCCTGGCATTTTTTTTTTTTTTTTTGAATTTTTGTAGAAATAGGGCCTAGCTATTTTGCCTAGGCTAGTCTCAAACTCCTGGCCTCAAATGATGCTCCCATCTTGGCCTCCCAAAGTGCTGGGATTACAGGCATGAGTCACTGCGCCCAGTCTCAAGAATTAAAAATTACAGATACTGAGACCTATTTTACATCATTGCTCTTCCGGGAAATATGTGAAGTATAGGGTGTGAAGCACAGCCCAGGAAGCCTGATCAGTACTTGATAAATGTTAGCTTCCTTCTGTCCTGTACTCATCCCCCACTCTACTCTCTGAGATCAATGACAAGTGGGAAAGAGATCAAATCACACTTATGTTGACCAGCATTGTTATTTTTTGCAATGTCATAGTCTCTCACATTTTATCTCTGTGCATATAAATGTAGCAAGTTTTAAGTCTCATCGAAATATAACACACTAGGGGAAATGTTATTTCTTTACAAATTCTTGATCACATTTATTATTATGGTAGGCATTTCGAACAATGAGAATTTCACAGGAATTAATATTAAGATAAATAACAAAAAGGTGATTTAATTCCCATTAATCTTAGTGAGAGTGTGATTTATCATTTGATAGCTGCGTGGCCTTTGTTTAAATCACCTCATCATTTTGAGACTTGGTTTCCTCATTTGTAAGACGAGAGCAGAAATTAATCGTGAAGTTAAAAGCATAGCATGCTTACAGTGTCCTAGTCATTGTGTTAAGCGTGTTGCACGTGCTAACAAATGTATTCTTGACAACTATCCTTGGTACAATTTGTACTTTCATTATCCTCATTGCACAAATGAGAAACCTGACATACAGAAATTTAAGCCACTTGCCCAAGATCACATCACTGGTAAGTGTCAGAACCAATATTCGAAACCAGTCTACATATAATATGGGTTAAAATTATGTGTTTGCTTTTCTTCACAACATTACAAACTTCACAACTTCACAAATATTAACTTAATTCTCATGTCTCACTATGAGGTAAGTTCTACTAATGACAGCTTAGGAGACTCAGGCACAGCGAAGATAATAAGCAACTTGCTCCGTGTCACATAGATATTAGGTGGCAGAACAAGGTTTTTAAATTAGGGAACTTCCATAAATCATGTACCAATTTCTTGTGGAATTCACGTGGCAATTTCCGAATGCTGAAAATGCGGATCTCTTTGGTAAAGAAGGATGACATGCAAAGTCACAGTTGCTGGAGGGCTGCCATGAGCTATGTAGATACCCTTTAGACTCCATTAATTCTTTCCTTGAGTAAGGGGATAGGGCATTTCTCTTATTCTTCAAATAGCATCTTGACCATGTCTTCGACTCTGTCCGATGTATTGAGTGTTGTATAGTGAAAACATTTAGATGACTAAGATTTTGAACACTACTTGACATTGTGTTAGAATATAGAATACAAATGCAACTTTTGGTCCTGAAATGTTTCCATAAGCATTTAGTAAATTTGGGTGGCATTAAGGTACAGAAAGTAAATGTACTTTTTTTTAAAGGTTTCATTCTTGAAATGTCCAGAGTTATTAGAGTATTTTTAGAGCACAATCCACTGGCAAATTGTGCTCATTGGCAGTTTTACTCAGGCAAACGTGAATGGAAAAACTTTGATTTTCTCCCATAGGGTTTTCCTATAGTTTCCATATATTGGATGAGAAATTGAGTTAGTATCATGGGATCGATGAGTTAAAATGAAGCGTTGTTGGTATTCCACTCCACATCACTCTCTATCTACACGAAAACAAGTGTGTAAAAAGAGGAAAACACTTTCCCTCCATGAAGCACTTCTCAACATCATTTTACATGGATCTTCCTTAATAGGTGTTTGTCAAATATCTCAGCAGAAAGAAGACTACATGTGACTCTGAAGTGTGAACATCTTTTTAAAAGTTCTGAACTACAGGGAACTATAGTTTTTCCGATAGTGATCATTGCTGGTTTTGCAGAAAGGGCAGTGAAGTGGTATTCTTGAATGTGGTATGGTGTATTTGTAGCGTTATTTACAGATTCAACCATATCATGCCTTTACTGAGAATCACTATGAGTTTCCTCAGCCCATTCCACCACCTCACCCCAAATATATTTGCTGCCTACTCTAGTATTACGACAAAGAGTTTTTACAGGTATCTAAGTGCTAAGTCTATACTGAGATGTGAAGCCAACACCTTTAGATTGGGTTACAGTCTGGACTTAAGGACATGAGTGCCATCTGCTGAATTATTGTTTACACTTCTTATCTCACTTAGATAAAAATTTCGAGACTTCAACCATGGAATGAAATCGTGGGGTACTTCAGTATCCTATACAACTCAAAGGCAAGGTGAATCACTGGTATCCTTTCAGTGGCACTCTCAAGCTATTAAGTCATCTTTAACAATTCTTTCACTAAATTATGAATTTTTAAATATGTTACGGTATTTTTCTTTTACAAGGTATCCTCAGATCCTTTCTATGTAGCTCTAAGTTACATAAGAGTAAACAATATGCCAGGGGATCTTATGAGAAATCATTTGTTTAATTATTTTCTGTTGTCTTGCTGGTTTTTAAGCCATGGTTGTTTTTCCAAATTATAGATTCAACACATACTCAAACTAAAATAGTGAAAAATTTGAAAACCTAAAAACATGGGGAAAAATGTAAGATAATCTCACTTTTTGAGTTTGACATTAATATTTTATTTCTCATTCAATTAACTTTTGTTAAAATAGCAAAATAAATATTTGTATACATGAATAATTTATGTTCCTCCTCATATATGACTTACAATAATGAATACTTTCAGAAATCCAGAATTGGGTTAGTAAAAGAGCACATTAATCTGGCAATAAGGTTAATACAAAATCCCATAAACTGGATAGATTTACATTAAGGGTTTGTAACAGATTGACAAAAGATTTTATTTAGTTAATATTTTCATAAGGTCTCTGGATTTTATAGCACACTGTCACAACTACAGTCTTTCTAAGATTTTTAGTCACTATTATTCACATTACAGATTGGTAACTTTTCCTCATGCTTACAAATTTACTTGATTAAAAAATCTTCTGATTTAATTTTCGTTTCAAATGGTATTTTCAATTCAATTTAATAGATAAAGACTAACTGCTTGCCAAGGGAGACACAAATCATTAGGTATAAAGCATGTTCCTTTTTTTTCTGTAGGCCTGTAATATTGTGGGTGAGGCAAGATGTACGTATGTAGATGGAGGTGAAAGAATATGAAATTACTTAGATGGGGTGAAAAATATGCAAAACACAAACCTGGTTGCTCCCTTCGCCTGCAGCAGTACATACAGTGTATTGCTGAGTTTAGAAATGAAAATTTTTTTTGCATGGAGTCCGTGATAATCTCTAAAGAGGAGCCATTGTTCACAGAATTTTCAGCTCTGTGGCTGTGTAGTCCATAGTGGATCTGTGTGTGTGAAAAATAAGAGATGGCAAATATAATTGTGCAGTAAAAAGATGATACTATTAAGGAGCAAGCTGAAGCTGGAGTTAGAGACAAGTGAATGAAAAGGAAGGAAGGAGGCAAGGTGCACCACGGAAAAGAACCCACCTGTGTGTACCCCACTGCGTACTCCGTACCTACTCTTTAGTGCAGATACTCAAAAGTATTTTTTGAATGAGTTAATGAGCCAGGTTTGTAATTTATTTGATCACTAGAAAGAAAAATATGTATATACAATATCAATGGATATTATTTATATTGAGTCGATGAAATTTTACCCTAAAATACCTGTGCCTGTGGAATAGGAGCCTTCTGCACTCCTATAGACATAGCTAAAGGTAAATTCAAGATTCATTC
This sequence comes from Lepilemur ruficaudatus, assembly GCA_963574885.1. Classification (NCBI taxonomy): domain Eukaryota; kingdom Metazoa; phylum Chordata; class Mammalia; order Primates; family Lepilemuridae; genus Lepilemur; species Lepilemur ruficaudatus. The sequence goes on from CAUYRT010007396.1 coordinate 20,380, forward strand.
AATGGCTATTTATTTGAAGGTCTCAGAACTTTCAATGTTCTTTTAATTGAAATGGTAACTTAAATGCTGTTTAGTTTTATGGGTATTTTTCCAATTTTAAGTATATAATATTTAAATGAAATGGTTTCTCCCAAGAGAGCCACCATCTGGGGAAGAAATGGGTGGAATGAAATCAGAAACTGAACCAATTTGAGGCCTACACTTTCTAATACATGCTCTAATTTTTGGACTTGGAAAACTTGGAAAACAATTAGACTTGGAAAACTTTTTCCAAGTCTAATTCTTTTTGTCACAGCGGACTAAAAGTATTTAAAGAAATTCCTAGTCTTGTTGAATTGATTTGTTTATAATAACTCTAAAAGCTATTTTTTTTTTACAATCTGTAAATAACTCAAATTATCCCATTTAGTATTGCTATGACATTCTATTTCTGCTATGACTAATTTTTTTAAGCATGAGAAGAAAATAAAATATAAAACTATAAGTTTAAGTTTCTATAGATAAGGAAAACCACATAAAGATTTATTTTAATAATTTTCTTCCTTGAAGTAGATTTTTAAATATTATTTTATCTAAAAGTTTTACATACTGTACTATCTTGCAATTTCTTTATGTTTGATCCAAGACCATGTTAACAAAGAAAAGTAAGGCAAAGTTCTGGACTGAAAATAATATCTAATTGTAAATAGTAGCTGGTCGTTGAGATCAGAATTCCACACAACATTTAACTAGCTCTTATGACATGCTACCTGCTTGGTCTGAGCTTCAGTTTCCTGATCAACAAAACAAAGATATTGAACTAGAAGTGATCTATAAAAACTTTTCTGCATTTTATATACAATTATTCTAACAGTTTACTTCGGCCAAATAATCTTCCTGACTTTGGAAGAAATCACATTACACCATTTTCACTCCAGTTCTTGTTACCCACTTCTCACCATCCAAACATCAAGTCAGAATTCATTACTCCCACAGCGCACTGATGACACCTCTCTGATAGCACTAACTGTCACCTGCCTTATTTAACAAGTTGTTTCCATCACAGCTGCTGCTTATGGCCCCAGGCACTGTGCACCTTACCTGGTACGAATTACCACGGACAGAGCAACACCTTGAAGGGTGCCTGTGGGAGTTGGCAGAGGACAGTCACACACAGCCTGGATTTTCCAGTTGTTCTCTACCATAGATTATAAGTTGCTTGAGGACAAAAGACTCTTTTGTTTATATTGAAGATTACACAAAACCTAGCACAATGTTTTATATACAGTAAGCAGTCACTAAATATATACGTACATACCAAATAAATAAATGAATGATAAATGAAATGCATAATCTTTTATTTGGCAATTAATTCCTTCTCGGATTTAAAGTGGAAAACAAACTCATACATCAAGTTTAATTTCTGAGGTCGATAACGCCTCTTTGAAACCTTTTTATGAATCTGTGTCCTCTGCCAGTAAATGTAGGGAGATAAATACAAGTGGGAGGAAGGGCGCTAAAAAAAAGAAGAAAAAAAGGCCATGAAATCTGAGACAGCAATGCTGTCGTTTTTCTCAGGATGTAATTTTTTTTTTTAATTTACTTTTCTTTTTTAGGTGTTTTCAGTGAAAGTCTGAAACTAGGTAAAATTCTACAATAATTTCTTTTGTATTCTTTTAAAGCATAAAAAGAAGTCTTCTTTTGTTACTGAGAAAATATTTTGAAAGCAGAAATATCCTCTAAACTAAAACATATACTGCAAAAATGAAATTTTGAAAGCAAGACTTGGGGAGCTAATGCCCAAATCAGTGATAATTTTTTCAGTTTAAACAATAGATGCTAGTGTGGAAACAGAAAGAAAAGAACACTTATACTCTGTTGGTGGGACTGCAAATTAGTATAATCTCTATGAAAACAGTATGGAGATTTCTTAAAGAACTAAAATAATATTAAAATCAAATAAAACTGAATGCATAATAAATGGAATGGGGAAAATAATGAATAAATAATAGGCTAAGGAAAATTACCTACTTTTACTGTGTTTTATATGTTTACTGATAATTGCAGTAAATATCACTAAAGCAGGGAGCAATTCACAAAACTCCAGAAGCGAACACTGATAGACAAGCCATTTATTTTGGATTCAGCAAATTCTATCTTATATTCTCTCACCCGGGGTGCCTAACAAAAGCTGAGTCCTTGGATAAAAGCAACAAATTCACATATTCACAGTTAGATAGAAGAAATAAGTTCAAGAGATCTATTGTACATCATGGTGACTATAGTTAATGATGACATTTTGTATTCTTGAGAAATGCTAGGGGAGTGGATGTCAAGTGTTCTCACCACAAAAACAATAACTAGGTGAGGCAATACATTTGTTAATTAGCTAGGTTATACCATTCCAAAATGTATATATACTCAAAACATCATTCTGTACACCATAAATACATACAAGTTAAATGTCAGTTAACAAATGAATAAATTTGAAGGGAAAAAAGCAACACAATTTTTTTTCCCAACCCCATGCTGGTTTTTTATGCTTTATATCACAGGTGCCTAAACAAAGGAACTGAGCATTTCAGAATCTCCTAGGAAAGACTTAAAGAAAAATATATTTGGGCCTATCCTATGATTCAATATCATAAAAACATTTAAAATTAAAATTTAGAATAACTTATGTTAACAAGAGAAAATGTCTAAGACGTAAGGATAAGTGAAGAGAGCGTGTGAACACATATGTAAGAATGTATAAACATAGATACAATCATGTGTGTAAGGAAATAAAATGTTATCCTTGGTAGTGAAATTATGGGTAACATTTTGGGGTTATTCTTTGTATTCTTGTATATTTTCCAAATTTACATAGTTCACAATTAGGGAAAATGATTTTTTTAATGGTATGTTGTTGTGCATATTATTGTTTTGCTCTTGCCCTCAAAAGAGAACAAAATGTGTGAGTTAAATAGGAGCATCTCTTAAATGCATAAATCTCTCAAAGAGAAAAAAAAAATCTTACTATCAGATAGACTCTCTTCATCCTCTATGGCACCAACCAGGGAGATGCATGAGGAGCTGAGGTCAAGAAGCATGTGCTACTGTGCATAGACTCATCCCCAAGGGGACAAATCACAGGACACTCAGCCTGGTGAACATGGCACACGGATGTCCTGTTTTCTTAGACTGTTTGCAACATTTAAATGCACTTGGCAGTCTAAGCACATAGCTTCTTTCTGAAGAAGGTTTTCTGCTGAAGGTTATGTCGTGCTTGCCACTAAAACATAAATCCGTTGGCTGTTTGTTAAGCCTCCTGTACAATGAAATCAAAGCAATCGTCGATGGATATGGTTCACTGGAAAAGGTAAACTGGCTTCCCACCCCAAGAAAATGGATCAAGTAATGCGGCAGGTTTTGCACAGGCTTCCTATATACAACATCTCTCTTTTTAGGGGATATTTTACTGCAACGCTTCTCATTACACCTGCCAACTCCCTCCCTTCTCCTGAAAACACAAATTCCCATTCCACATTGACGAATGAGTAATGCCTCTAAAGTGCCCAGAATATGTTTGTAATAATTGATATTTCATCCTCTGGCGCCAGAGCTGCACGGATGGAGTGCTTTATGTTGAAGGCTCACGAATGTGCTTTTGTCTCTGGTATTCTGCCCAGAGTGAGCATGCCCACAATCAGCACAGGCCTAATGCAATCCAAACACGTAAGAAGTGGCATCCCACAAAACATAGGAACGCCAGAAGCTTGCATGTTGTATCCGAGATATCAAAGTTTTTTTTAGAGAGATGAAAATACCGTACAGCAAACACCTGAGGGGGTAAAAATGCTCAGGTTTTCTAAGTAAGTCAGATCTGTATTCATAGGCATAGCCTGTCATGGAATTTAGACTCTCACATTTAGCACACCTCTAGACTTCCCTTGTTTTAATAAATTATTAACATTCGTTGTGATAAAGAGTTTCTGCTCTTTACCCAAGCTATCTCCATGACTATATTTTACAACAGATATTGGTTTGACTACTAATGTATTTAACAAAGAACTTCCATATAGCCTCTCTACATATCTTTGAAAAAAATTGTAAAAATAATCACCTCTTGCTTTAGGTATTTTTACCATGATTAAGATTATCACCTTGGTGATAAAAGAGAATAAAAGGAAGATGTGAAAGTAAAAATGAACCTTAAATAATATGAAGGGTGATATTTTAAAAAGTCAAGTCTCTATCTTTCAAATATTGGGAGTTTAGTAGGGCACAAGAATTTATAATTACGTATTTCTTCTATTATTTTATGAATCTAATACTATTAACTTGAATAATTTTTCTCCAATTATTTAAACCTCTCTTGGATATTCTGAACTCCAAAATATAAATTTTAAACATTTAAGAACACAAACTAATACCTACTTTTGGGTAACTCTAAAAATGCACAGCTGATGACCAATTGGTTATTGTGTATTATTTATTGTTAATTGTTTGAAAAATGGTTAGCGTTTTTCTACTACCTATACTTTCTCATCTTACTTATTTCTCCCCATTATCACACCTTTACACACTGGAATCACTTTGCCAAATCAAGGAAAGAATAACCTATAGAAGCCTCATTCCACAATACCATCAATTAAAAATTAAGGGGCCTATTTCCCATCCTTTACTGGTGTCTCCAATTATCATCTTTGGAAAGTCAGAAATTACTCATTGGTAAAGGAAGTAGACAAAAAGAAGATCAAGAATAAATCTGACTTATTAAGTGTTTGTTAAGTTAGTTTCTCTCATAATGGAATATGCATATATTTTATCTGTCCACTACCAAGATTCTTCCCAGCTTTCCAATCTCAAGGACTTCTCAGCTTTTCCAATCTCTGCACAAATATCAGTGTTTTCAAACAGTGTCGTGTCTACATGACTTCTAAGTAAAACCATTTGGACAAATGGATTATTTATATTAAACATACTTGAAACCACCTTCTCAAATTCTACTTTTCAAGATCAGCCCCTACCCCGGTCCTACGATTAATGCTGTCTCTGGTGGAAGCGAGTACACTGGCTCACATGTCCCTCAACACCAAGACGGTCTTGCTGTTAGCTTTAATCTCATCTAGCTCTCAACCCACTTCCAATGAGTCTAATTTTAGTAAGCCTTAAATTTTTACCCCCGTCCTTTCCCCCAGATTATCTGTATATTGCTGAGTATATATCCAGCTAATTTACCAATCCAGACATGTGTGTTACACAACGCAATTTAATTCTAGAATTTTAAGCCTCTGTTAGAGGGCATTGCTAAGTACACAATGCTGAACCAGGAAGCATAATAGCTAGAAAAGTAGAGACCTGTTATAAGAGACAGCATGGACAGTAGGATGTTGTCATGGCAGGTGATTTGAAAAATAATGACTGATATTGCACACCAGGAAATGTATTCTAAAAGAAAAACATGGAAATGGGAGAATTTGAGAGCAAGTATTATATGATATTGCAACTGGTTTTGTCCATCACGAATTTCAAGAATTAGATGTGCGATTGCAAAATTTTTTTGGTGAATAAAACATCTTGACAAAATGTCACCTTTTTGCATCTCATGCAATTGTGCCTCATAAAACAGAAATGATGTTGACACTAGGCCATCAGTGCAAACCACTATAAAAACTTGTATCCAGTGGATTTCAACCAAAATAGTTTGGTTTTTCCATAAGTCTATATTTTATAAAATTTTAATGGACAAAGCTAGCATTACTTGAAATATTACTCCTCTTGTAAGTCATTTACAATTTTAATAGCTTTTTAGTATTTATACTGATGCTAGTTTGGGGCTTTTACCTTCATTCATTTGTTCATTCATTCATTTTCTTTATTCACTGTGAAAATATTAGTTAAGTGCTTACTATGTGTCAAATTTATGCTAGTCACTGGTGATATGAAAGTGAACAAAGTTGGTCAAGTTTCTGTTCTGAGGATCCTATCAGTCTAATGGGGAAACCAGACATTAATCAAATGATCATAGAAAATTTCTATGGTTGAAAATTTTACTAAGTCCTATGAATACTAATAATTAACATCTGTTGAAGATTTGCTCTGTGCCAGACACTGGTATATATACATTAATAGTGTTAACTCATTTAATCCTCACCACCACCCTATGAGGCTATTCTTTTATTATATCCATCTTGTAAGTAAAGTAACTGAGACTAGAAAGTTTGAATAATGTGATCTAAGAACACAAAGTACTAAGTGGCAGAATAGACATTGACTAAAGGAAGTTGACTTCAGAGCCTATCTAATATTACCATGTTCTATTTCCTCTCATGTTAAAAAAAAACCAAATGCATATTATGACAATGTATTAGTCAGCATTCACTATAGTATGCTGAAGTAACAAACATGCCCAATATTTCAGAGGCTTATAATAATATAAGTTTATTTATTTATTGCTTATGTTAATGTCCTACATGGTTCAGCTGCAACTCTGCTCCATGTCCTTTTCTTTCTGGAATTTAGGCTAAATGAGCAAATCCTACCTTAGCTATACCAGCCTTAAAGCTTTTTCCCAGACATGACATCATCACTTCTACCAGCATTTCATTATACGAAGGAAGACTCAAGATAAAATTATTTACCAATAGGGCAGGAAATATATTCCTCCAATAAGAAGAGACACCAGAAAGGGATCCCAGCAGGATGAGTCTAGAAGGCAGATTGTATTTTGAAGAAATAATACAATAGGGTCCCGAATAGACATTTAAAAGAGGTTTCTAACCTGATATGGGAGTCAAGCAAAGTTAAGGGTAGCACTGTCTCAGTAGTGTTCTCATGGATGAGATTTGGTTAACTGAAAATTGTGGTCCACAGAGAAAATTTTATATAATAGAAACAGCAGATTCAAATACCATAAGACACAAGTAAACATGATCTTCTTGGAGAATTGCAAGAAACTGGCTGAAATAAAGACAGAGGTAGGGAGATTGTCCTAAGTCACATCTGTGAGTGCTTGCCTTAAGTGAGCAGAGGCAGGATTATTTAGTCCCCTGTAGGCCTCTTCAAGAATTTGGACACTTATCCTAATGGAGAGCAAAAGGAGTCCCATCACTCCCTGGTAATTTTGGCTGCTTTAAAAAAGAATTATTCTAAAAGAGCTTCACTAACCTAAATATCTCCCCATCCCCCAGGTCCTCTTAAGCATTGTTTTAACTGTTTAAACCATAGCAGATCTTCCTATGAGACCAAATACCTCGGAACAGAGGTAGTAACTTCCTCCCTCTTTCTCACAAGAAGTACTTTCTACCCTATAATCTTATTATGGTCTAGGTTCTCCCTAGTCACAGGAATCCCATCTTACCCTCTCATATTCCTGATAGAATGAAAAGGGAGCCAACAGTGACATGGCAAGTCTGTGCTGATGTCCTGTACTTTGCTCTTTATAGTAAAAAGATGGTGCTCAGCAGGAATCACAGAAGCTTGGGATTAGGGGTATGTGCAAGTTACCTCTAAGTAAAGAATTATATTTGGAAAAGGTGCAGCATGTGCTTCAGATGGTTTCAGCAGAAATGCCACCACCTTGTTGTCATGGCAACCATCATTACACTCTGATGTGAGCTCAGGTCTTCTTTGGGTATTCTATGGAGAACTGTACCATCCCCAAAAGGACGTGCATCTTATCGTAGCCTGGCTTCCTGCCATAAGTAATGTAGGGCAGTTTTGTTTGTCTTTCTAACTATTGCCATCAGTTTCCAGATGTTGGTCTAGTTAGAGAAAACAAACAAACAAAAGAAAGAATACACCTACCATATGTTTCACTAGCTCAATACCTGGAAAAGCTATTAGTCAATACTTGTATCTGTTATGGAAAGCACACTGTATTTGTAAGGGTAATGCCAGTTTCTATAACTGTTAAGCATACAAACTCCAAACTACACTCCATAGTAAGTGAACAGAAGTGGTCCAGTGTGGCACATCACCTTCCAAATGGTCATTCAGGAAAACACCAGCCTTCCATCGTGTGAATCTATTATCCTCTAGACTCCTCTCAGTCAACCACTAGATGAGCAAAAGGCATGGAGGAATTCACAATGGAAAGATTCTACGGAGCAGGTGTGGAAGGGGTGCACATCAACTTCTGCTCACACTCCATATCCCATGAGCTACAACCCAGCCATATGGCCAAACTGAAATAGCAACACAGCTGGGAAATACATTAAAATGTAATAGTATAGTGGTGAGTACAGGAAATAGAAGAAACAGACTTGGAGAACAGCTAACCAGTCTCTACTATACTCATTATATCCTATTTAACCTTAAAATTTGGGGATAAAATAGTAAAACTTACATTATATATATATTTTATCAAAACCAAAAAAAAAATGTTAGGGGAATAAGATCTTCAGAAACAATCAATTTCTGGTTCATTGAAATATACTGAACAAAAAGAAAACCATTTGGGTGGTCCCAGATCTTATGGTTGAAAATGACATTCAAGTAATTCATTTTCCTGGTTTATTTAGCACAACACAGTTTGTAATTTCTGGCATACAGATTGAGAGTCCAGAGGCTAATGCAAACTTTCAGTTATCAAAGAAATAAATATTCATTACACAGTATATAAAGTAGTAAAGATATAAAATATTTAATTCTGAGAATTTATAGTAGATTATATACCAATATGTGCACAAAGCCTGCAATCATGTACCACTTAATAAAGATGATTGCCAATATTTTTACAGTACAATTGGTTCTCTAATTAGCATTGAACATTAAGACATCATTAACTTGGGAAAATTGTGAACTTAGGTAGCTAGGCTTCAGTTAATCAAAATTTCAATTTTACAACTTTCTTACCACAATATTGGCTATCAATCTTACATGTGTGAGACATTGAGGAAGAATTGGATTTCCTTCTTTGCAGTATGATTCCAAATACTTTGTTTCTTTAAAATCACTTAAAGTTATACTAATTATGAGTGACTTAGTTTTTTCTCAACATCCATCATTCCATTCATTTATTTTTCCAACAAATATTTGCTGAGCATATATTATGTTCAGACAATTTATCAGGTAATACAGAAATGGGATAAACAAATGGACAAATCCCTGACCTTTTGAAACTTGTATTCTATAGGGCAGAAGGATATTACACAAGGAAAAAAAAAACCACACAACTAATTAACAAATATTTGATATTTGTTACAAAGAACACAGCCTGCAGTGAACTTGTCAAATTACAGAAACAATAATGGTCTATGTAGTCAGCAGCAGTTAACTGTAAGAAGAAGAAAAGTGGGTTGGGAAAAAGCATTTCAGGCACTGCTAATACAAAGAATCCAGTTGGGAAGAGGAGAAGAATTGTAAAACATGATGAGGAAGAGAGAAAAGAAACCTAGAATATAATGGAGAGATAAATAAGGCCAGATTAAGCTCAAAAGTAAAGGATTTGGACTTGCTCTTGAGAGAAGTGTAGAACAGGACATCAGTTACAATTTGGAAAGATGACACTGGTGGCTCTTTATCTAACAAAATAGAATGGTGTCAGGTAGGAGGCTGTTACTTTTCAGGTAAAAATAGACAAAAATAAATGCTAAAACTTCGCTAGCAAGAGAGAAAGGAGGAAAAGCAGGGAGAGAAAAAAGGTGGAATAGTAGATTTATGAGTATGGAAGATGATATAGGAAGCAGATTTAGAAAAGCAGAGGAAACAGGTCAATGATTACAAATATAAAAGTCTCCACACCCGCTTCATCTCTCCTCTCTTTATTTAACATGATGGTTATCTTTTCTCCAGTATGAGTTTGCTTGTAGAAACCAACTACATGGCCTTGATCTTTAAGTTTCTTTCCCTGTTCTCTGTTCAAATACATACGTTGAGGACAAAATAACTCAGTTTTCCACGGATCTAATCTCTCCAGTCTGCTGCTACCCCAATTCACCACTAAATGTGCTTTACTATGTCTACCGTGTACTAGAAACTGTGCCAGGTCCTGGGGATAAAGCATTAATAATAAAAAAGACAGGGAGGATTTCTCCACTCAGATTTTGTACTCTAGTAGGTTTCCAGGCTGCATCTATACAGACAGTTTTACCCAAGTGAATATTTTGCTTTTCTATGTTATGTTCTAGGCCATCCATGGCCATGGCATGTGAAATGAACAACACACACATGGATGAGATTCATCAAATGCTTCGGACGTATTGACTGTGGTGGTAAGTTGAGGTCCAGGGGTTTGTACGCTTGAACTGGTCAGAGAGAATATTTATTTATCAATCAAATATACTGTGTAAAAGTACTTAACCTCAATAATATGGAATTTTTAAAACATGGAGCTCCATTTTGAATCAAAATGTTCCCTCATGTTGTCATTTTAACTTAAAACACTGGGGCTCCAGACTCTCTCATCTGTTTCTCATTACTAATTCTTTAACTTCTTTCCTTCATCTTCAAACTCTTCATCCTCACAGATGCTCTGAATCTATACTTTTATTCCACAATGAAATTTCCTATCTATACCTATTGCAGTCTCCACCTTACCATCCAGTTTTTGCGATGGTGGTCTATATTTCCAATGTCTAATTTCTACCTACCATTCTCTAGTTTGTCCACTACAATCTGATTTATTTTTCCACAAAACACATTGTAAATGACTTGGAACAGCAATGACTGCCAATCACAAAGTTTACTGGGCAATTTTAGCTCTCTCTCCAGTTGATATTTTTCAATATGATTTATGATCTATGCATATGCTTTTGACTCCTAAATTTTTTGATTTTTAAAATTTTTTATCGATACATGATAAATGTATATTTTTGGGGGCACATGTGATAATTTAGTACATTCATATAATTTGTAAGCATCAAATCAATGTAATTGGGATATCTATCACCTTAAATATTTGTCTTTTCTTTATGCTAGACATATTCAAATTGTTGTCTTCTAGATATTTTGAATATACAATAGATTGTTGTAAACTATAGTCACCTTACTGATCTATCAAACGCAAGGTCTTATTCCTTCTATCATTGATTTTCAAATTTTTATCATCAGTTTCCACTTTTCTTTAAGAGTTCTAAATTTATACACATGAATGCATATTAGGCATATTCTTCAATCACTTAAAACCAAAACTTAAAACCTAAACTGACCCCCGCTGACTGCGCTATATTTACAGATTCACCATCTCATAATAAGTCCATTTAAAAAACTCAGCTCTCCATCCCCCAACGTCCACATCTAATTGGTCGATAAGCATCATTGATTTTATCTCCTAAATATCGCCAAGTATCCTCACTACTTTCCAGGGACTCAGCATTATCGGTACCTCTTCATCTTTCTGTAGATAGTTCCAACAACCTCTAATTTGCCTCAGCTTTCAGTGGCTTGTTCTTGCTTTCGCGATAAATTCCAAGCTATTTGACATAGAGACACTCCATTATCTGGCCAAATCTGCCTTTTCTCTCTCTTCCCCAGTCACAGGCTTAACCACTTTCTATTTGCTTTGTAATATGAATTTCAAGATTAATTCTTAGAGCAATGTTATTTTCTCTAGGAAGCCTCTCTCGCTTGCCTCTTGTGGCAGAATTATCCATCTCTGCCTTTTGGAACCCACAGCTCTGCGTGTGTTCCTTGTTTATGTCACTTACTGTATTGCAACATATGTGTCCATGTCTGTCTCCTAACTTGGAATTTGGGGTTTGGGAAAACTGTTTTTTTCATATTTGCATCATTAGTACCTAGCGCAGCCTAGGTTACAGTGGATGTCTAGTATTTACTGAGAAAAAAATAGATAAACAAATTGATTAATTAAAAAATATGGAGGGATATATTGATAGCCAGTGGTCTAATATTCTATGATATTAAAATTTTAAGATAATTTTGATTATGTTGTTTGTCTATATAATTTACAAATTATGAAAGCAAATTTGATAGCAACTTCAAAATAAGGAATATATTCTCAATTAAGCCTAGATTTCAATACTTCAAGCATTAACAACACTTTATTTTATTATTTAGAAATCCCTTCTTAGTGTTTTATAGAAATAGACTGCTAGGTTAGATCTTTAGTCTCATGCCAGGGATAATTATTAAGAATGAAATGATAGCTTCTTACACAATTACTGGGAGTAAAAGTAAAAACAAACTTTTATAAGAGCAATTTGGCAATATATATCGATAGCCTTTAAGAAGTTCATGCCAATTTATTCATAAATTTATATCCAGGAATCTATCCTAAGGATCTAATCATAGTGCATAGAAATATTTAAGTAAAAAGGTATTCACAAGATTATTGTGTTTATAAGTCTGATGGCAGAGGATTGAGAGGTAAGTAAATAAAGGCAATGAATTCACTAGAGAGAATATTATAGCCATTTAAATTAATGTTTTTAGGAGAATACGTAATGTAAACAAGCAACCAGAAAAGTGAGATCTATAAAAATAAGCAAAATGTGATCCCACATCCTCTTTTTAAAAAATTTTATATAGTATTGAAGATAGATACATAAAATATACTGGAATACATATAATGATTTAGAAATATAAAGATAAGCATATATTGACTGTATAGTCTGAAAAAAGTAGCCAATAAGGAAATGTTTGCATTAAATCTGTTTTGTGCCTGCTCACTTTCCCATTGTCTCTTTTCAGAAAATGTCAGTTTACAGCCCTGCTGAAAGGTCAGCATGCTACATGACCTTGAGCCATAAATTGCCCTAGATGTGGCCTACATAAGGTGGCTGGGTACTTATTGCCTGAACAGAAAATAGGACCTTGGAAAACAAGATACTTTACTTGGGATTTTAAAAATAGGATATTGAAGGATATCCTATTGATAGGATAGGTGCTAAGTTGGACAGTTACTATCTCTGACATTTCATTTTGACACTTCTTGTTTTATTTGTATTGTGAAGGTAAATCCTCAGTCTTGCAAATGCATGTTTGGGATTGAGATTAACTGTCAAATTTTTTGGAGCAAATTTTGTGAAACCATGGGTAAGTCAAAAATTCGTGTTTTTTTTGAATATGAGTTTCCTCATGGAGCCAATGCAGCATAGATATCTCGAAAGATCAATGAAGAGTTTGAGAAGGATGTGGCTAGTGAATGCACACAATATGTCAATGATTTGAGAAGCTCCATTCTGGTGGTTTAGTCTTGAAAATGAGCCCTGTGGGTGACCCAAATCAAGGTGGATAATGATAAGCTAAAAGCTGTAGTGGAAATGAATCCATCTCAACCTATGTGTGAATTAGCAGCAAGGTTCTATGTTACCATTCCAACAATTTTGGACCATTTGAAACAAAGGG